>VYZU01018498.1:36719-58586 GCA_013401355.1 Ceyx cyanopectus | reverse complement strand
TTTGTTCCTTTCTTACATGTGCTAGTTGCAGCCAGCTGTTAAATGTCTACTGTAGGACACTACTTAATTAAATTGAAAAAAAGTGTAAAAAGTAGGGTAAGAAATATTTGCTTATGCAGTGAGAACCACGGTATTGCATTAATCACTGCCACTGCTTGGATAAAGCATTCCCTCTGTAGGAACTCAGAACAAAATAATTGAAAAATACCATAGGTCAATTAGAAAAAACATTTCATGCTTTTGGTGAAAGTAAGGCTTTTACTTTTTCAGGTAAAGAGAAAATCTAACAAACAACCTGTAGGGATTAACACCCTGAGCCTCTATTTCTCTCTGTACCTCAGCTAACCATAACCTGTGGTACTCCATTAACATCACGTATGTGTCACACTATTCAGAAACTGTCATCAAGGTTCTGATCCCATTTTGGCAAACACAAAAATCAGGCCTTAAAAATTCACTGAAAAAGGTTTATTTATTTTCCTTTAAGCAGATGTTTGAATGACCTTGCACATGACCTAGCATGACTTAAATGTATTGGCTGTTCTGGGAAGAAAGGAATTCAGCCTTCTCTTAGTGTGTACCTGAAAATTATTAATAGCTTATCTTTCTTTCAGGTGAAGGAGGCCATGCAGAGAATCCATGACCGAGGAAATATAGGAAAACTAATTCTGGATGTGGAGAAAGCTCCCACTCCCCTGGTGAGTGCAAAGCACTACATACATGGTGTACAGTCACATTCAAGGTCAGGTTGGAGAGGGCAATCTGGTCTAAAGATGTCCCTGCTCACTGCAGGGGGAACTGGACTAGAAGCCCTTTAAAGGTCCCTTCTAAAACAAAGCATTCTAAGATTTAATACAAGAATCTTCCGTCCTAAGAAAGGTAATGTTGGTGTATAAGGGAATTCAGTCACACTAATGACTATGGTGTTAAACACTCCCCCTGTTCCGTTAATGAGACGCTTGGTCTGCCTCCAGAAACAAGTCAAACAAACAAGGTGAAATCCAAGAGAGTCTTGCACCTTTACACAGCTTGTAATAAATATTCTCATGTGAAAAAAAACACTGTGTGCTCTTTAATTCCCACCCTGAACTACAAATTTCTCCAGTTGCCTGCTACCTGTACAGGCATCGTAATAAATGTGAAAATGCAGTTTCTTCCCAGTCTGTGATCCAAGATTTGCTCTCATGAGCAAATCATGGATATATTCTGCCAGCATCTACATATCTACTGCTCTAAAAAGTTTCACTGTATTTTCTATAAAACAGTTGCTCTCTTGAGTTTTCATGACATTTTGCCTCATGTGGGACCCGATATCATCCATGAGCTGGCATTGAAGAATAGCATTACCTGTTTCTGGAAGAGCAGATGCAGAAGCAGTTGTAAACCAGAGCTTTCTCACATTCTGTAAACTTCCTACACAGCTGTATTCCTGTCTCAGAGCTTTAACAGCTGATTTGCTACAAGTGCACAGATCAGTCTGCTTGTGCAACTGTCCTACAAAGGCACTNCATTCCATACACAGCACTTCCTTGCAGATCTGCTGGTATAGAATGCCTAACAACGTTTCTGAAAGCTTTTATATTTCCTGATGCATGAGTCCCATGACCTCATCATCTTTATTTTACACATGTTCAAGTACTAATTGGCAAGCATGCTTCATATATGTGTGAGCAGGAATTTCACATGTCCCTCTATTTTATTTTTAATATATGAAGTATTCAAACACACAAGATATTGTCAGTGTTTATTTTAGACAGAGGCAGCGAGTGCTATATAGTTTAATTTAAACAGTGAAGAATCCTGAATTGTGCAGTTGTTAGAAATTATATTGTGTCAGAGTTCAGTAGTTTTGGTTGTGGGCTACGATGGTTTTATTTTAAGTTTTTGGATTTTCAGTGTTAAAATAGTTTTCCTTTTAGAAACCACAGATAAAAGTTGCAAAAAAAAGATGGGTTTTCATTTTCATCAGACATGCTTTATCATTTTATAAGCAGTCCTGTCTTCATTTTCAAAAATACCTCATTTAGAATTGTGGAATCTGACATTGTGTAAGAAATCATAAATTGAGGGACTTTGATTAGCATTGTATAATCACATTAGTCATAAACACCAGTATTTAAACGCTTCATTCAGAGTGCCAACTCTCACGCTTTGCTGTTGATCTGAACTGTTGCTCTGTATGTTACAGGTAAACAAGGTCATGAGACACTCTTTTTAGACACAGAACTTTAATTCTTGTAGCAATTAGCATTGTCATTGACAGATCAACATCTTCTGTTAAGGACATATTGACTCATCTGTGTCCAAAATCCAAACAAATTCTGAATTCCATTTTTAAATCATACTGGTAAGGACCACTCATCATATGGAAAGAAATGTGTGGACAGAATTTTCTGCTCTGAAATCACTAATGGTGTTGATCAGCTATGAAGCTGGAGCTGAACTCCTACAGAAGTTAACCCTGTTAAAAATGAGTTTTAGGCCTTAATTCCATCAGAAATTATAGACAGGGATAACTTTATCTAGCTGAGTTGTTCTATCAAAAGCTCTGCTCCATATGTACAGTTATGTTTGCAGTTATTTGCAGGATCAAGTATTCAAAGACCAGCTAGTCTTATCTACCTCCCACTAGTGGAATCTATATGTAAAAATGACAAAAGCAAGTATTTCCATGTTTCACCTATCCAAGCAGCAGTTACTCAGGTCCTCAATTGTATTGTTAAAACAAATATTTTTAAAATACTGCAGTAATTACCTACACTAGAAATGCTAAAGGAATGTCAGACACCTTGTATAATGCCATATATCTTAAATGACTTTTTTTTCCAAAAAAAGGTATTTCCCCAAGCATGGCTAGTTGTTCACCGAAGTCTAAAAGTACCTTATAGTGATAGAAGTTACAAACTAATACAGAATAGAGGAGAGGGAGGGCTTATCAGGCTTGTTGCAACGTGAAAGAACTTGTGGATCTGGAAGACTTTTATATGTGGTTTTAGAAGAATCTCTTTTGGTCTTTTTTTTTTCTGTTTGTTTCATCTTGTTGCCTGAATATTAACATCCATCTCTTACACTGTACTCATGAAGTTGCTGTTCTAATACCAGATAATTGTGCAGAAAGTTCATTCTGAAGGAGTTTCCCTTAGGTTAAAAAAATTCAAAAATAATAAGAAGAAATTACTGGAGAAAAATGCCAAAAAAAAGCTTTTGAAATACTAATCAAATCAGAACTTCATTTTTTTCTAGACACTGATTCAGAGCTTCACTAGAATTGATTTTCTTTTTGAGCTGTATTTACCTACACTTCCAGTGCCATATCAGGCCCAAACAGAGACTTTATCTACAGAAAAAAAAAAAATATAATGCAATGAAAATTTTCCATGTATTGGACTTGCGAATTGGGCATTTAAGAAAAGGCCATTAAGTTTTCATGACTCATAAGCTGACATTGGTAGTAAACATGCCCGGTTTTGTTTTGCAGTTAGTGTAATGATATTGTCCTGCAACAAACCTTAACATAACTAGGAATCTTGATTTGATGCCAAAGTGAGCAATATTGCTGGTGACCTTTGAGCTGGCAGTAAAGTGGCATTCTTAAGGCCTTAAATTAGTAGGGCAAGCAGAATAGCAAATCTGTTCTTGTTACAAACTGCACTATGGTTGGCTCTACAGTGAAATTACCCTTCGAGACAAAAGGAGATGGGTGATCTTGATCATAGCCACAGACACCATAGGGACAACAATCCAATGAATAATTTTGTCTAGTTCTTTCTAGTTTTGTTAGCAAGGCAAAAATACTCTTCACGCTAATTCATAACAATTTTAGGGCCATTTTCTGATTAGCAGAATATCAGGTCATTGCAGTGAGTACAAAGGAGTACTTCTGGATCTAACAAAGTGCAACACAGATAAGTATCACCATCAGCAAGCTGAACTCGACTCTGTGTTTTACTGGTATTACTATGGCATATATGAAGGTTACTACTGAAACAAATGGAATTTTTTCAGGTATCTGTTCTGGAAGCAGAATTTGGCCCACAAAGCCCTAAGTAACTTTTAGAATACCACAAACAGTAGTAGTGCATCTGAAGTGGCAGAGGCCATGCTATAGAAGATGACAATGCTGAGACTTCTTACTGACCCGAGTCTTGCTGTAGAAGAAATGAAGGTTTGTGCTTACTACTGACAGTGTTGTTTAAACAACTCAAAGACAATTGGATAATTTCAAGTGAAATAAATTATTTCTCAATTTGCCTTAAAGGAACTGTGAAAGCTTCTCTTTAACTTAAGCCTGATTGAAGTGAACTGAAACACTGTTTAATTGTATTTGTTGCTTTAGAGCTTTTGTTATATTGTGCCTACAAAGCAAATTATGTTTACATAAAAATATAAATAAAATATTGAGCATAGCATTATCCTCGACTTATGTGTTTTATTGTAATATTATGGTCACATTAAGGTACTGATGGAATTGGTTAAGAGGAAAATTTGAGATCTTATTTTCCTTTTTGGTCACTGGAGGGATAATCAAAGATTTTTATTTTTTCTTCATTATAGAGTACATGGAGTTTATTAAAATGGTCAAGAGTGCTACTTTACAGAACATAAACAGTTTTGATACAAATTGTTGAATTGTTACAGTTTAAGAAATTCAAAACATTATATAAGCACCGTTCTTGAAGTGTGCCGAGAAATTATTTTGCCGAGAAATTATTTTGATACAGATAGAAACTATTTTCCAGAATTTTAGCACTCACATTGCACTGGGAGATGGATTGACACACAAATTATCCCCAGAGAGACAGTTTCTTTCAGAAATGAAGATACTCTAAGGAAATAAAATGGGATCCAAAACAGCCACCATCAAATTAGCTAATAGAAAGCAGGAGGACATGATTGAATCTAAAATACCAGTCTCCCTGGGTCTTGGTCTTAACTGCAAGGAGGCTTACACCTTTTCCTTTGAAGAGCTGATTCCAGTTACTAAACTTTACAGGTTATCTTCAGCCTGTACTTGAGTGCGTGCCTTTAAAGGTCTCCCTACATGAAAGGAAGAAATGGTGTGATGAACTTCAATTTAATATCTCAACAAAGATGAAATGTTAACTTTGGTTCATTCCAGTCATGCAGGACATGTTCTAAAGCCTGTGATTTCCCTGGAAAATCTCACTGCAGTAGTTACTGTGTCTGCTCTATAATCCAAAAGCTCATATGAACACCTGCTGATTGTGAAGAGGAGCTGCATAAATTTCTGCCCTCTCTTTTCAGGTTTTAATAAGCAAATAATGAAGAGTGTATCCCTAATCACAGGGTCAGGATAAGGCTGAAAAAAACCAGCCATAGTCTTTTGCAAACTCTCTGTGATTACTAGTAAAGCTCTGACTTTTACCAGGTTTCCCACTGGGCCACCTATACTCAGCTGTCATACAATCTAACAAAGGCTGCTGCAAGGCAAGCAGGGATGCCACAGGCATCTAGCCAGATAAAATGCAAAAATCATCCCAGGATACTGAGCATCCCAGGTCTCACCTCATCTTTCATTTTGTGCTTCCCCTCTCATTTTCTGTGAGCTTAGTGATTAATCCTGTTTGGTTTTTGTCAGAGAAGTTTCTTCTGGGGGGCCATGATTGCCTGCACACCACACACTTGGAACTTCCAGCTCCTGGAGAAACATGCAAGATTTTCTCCTGGAAGCACTTCATTCCCTTGGTGTGACCTGGTGCTTTGTTTCTGTCCAAAAAGAGCCAAAACAATCAGCACACAATAATTTCTATCTGCATCAACGCACCTTGTTTTCCAAGTAATTGGTAACATCTAAGCAGGCATGTTCATTTGAGAGAACATTAGAATATACATGCAAATGTATCTTTATCTCCTCAGTCTGAGCTGTTGTGCTGATTGTGCTCAGGTTGCCGTTCCAAGTCACTGCTATCATGTTTACCTGACCTATCTGCACCTCTACTACCTCTGCAGCAAATGGCTGGTTTTCTGAACACTGCCCTGATCTTTGCTATTTGTAACATTGCTGTGTTGGGCACCTCACCACCAATGTGCTGTGCAGAAACTGGAAGGTGGTGTAAGAACAGTGCAGATGATGAGAGAGACAGAAGATGAATGTATGTCTCTGTCATATGGGGGCAGGTTTGCTCTTAGAGCTACAGCTGTGAACTATTTGCACCCACCCATCCCTACACCAGTAAGCTGCTGTGCCGACCAGGCACAGGGGCTCTCTGCTGGTCCCAGGTCCAAGGCCCAGCTGCCATCAATCAGCCTCCTGCTACCTGCAGCCCTGCTGGAAGCAGCTCTGCCTCTGCAACTGCCAGACCTGGGAAAGGGCTATGTTCTGCCAGACATAATTTTCCTGATAAGGTGCAGGTTCCAGTACAAATCATTTTGTGCTCTTCTGCTGGAAAATCTTTGTAAATACATTTCGCGCATGAGATGCGTTTCACTAGATAGTGCAGCAGAAAAATGATACAGCACCTTAACTGCCCTAGGAGGGAGAGATGGCAGAAATGCCAGATGCATTATTTATGATAGGGATTTCTGTACTTTCACTGCAATGACAAGCCCTTGGGCTGGCCAGGTGAGAAACTAATAACCAAACAGTATTTGTAAAAGCTGGTGGGTGAAGTTAGCTGAATGGTGACTGGGGTGTCTTCTGGTCATACAGGCATTGTATGGCCTGGAGAATGTGGCACAGCAGTGATGTTTTCCAGAGGTTTCTAGAAGAAATATCTTTTTTGCCAACACAGAGGAAAGATTGTGACAAGTGTTTTTCTAAGTCAGTTTGCTTTGTCAGGTTACTTTTCTGTTTCTTTGCTAATGTTCTCTTCTAGTGTCTACAATTTATTAGAAATACTTACCCACAGTAATGAAAAAAAAACAAACCAACAAACCAACAACCCAAAAACAGGTGAACCAAGTCACATATGACTTGCTAAGTATCTCACTGGTCATCTAAAAGCATCCCTTTGAGTTCCTGGACCATTTCTATTGTAGAAAGGAAAAATGAAATTGAGCGACCTGTCCAATGTCATAATACTACCATATGGTTTAAGGACTTAACAGTTCTCCACATAGTGAAAGAATCCTAACTAAACTTAGCAACTCAACTAGGAGTTTTGCCCCCATGGCTGAAAGACATGTCCGCAGTCATACCTGCTCCAAAGCAAAAGAGATGCACAGATTCTTATGCTGAATGTCCTCAGCTGAGACCCTGCCAGCAAAGCCCTATAGAAGTATCTGTAGTTGAGGGAAAATAAATGTTTATGGCTTTCTCATCAAATAAGTTAGCTCAGCACCTGAGGCAACACTGAATATGGCCATTATAAGCATTTTCTATTGTCTTATTAGCTCAACTCATATCTGAGTAATAGGAGAGCATCACAGAGGGAAAGGAGTTTTTTGAGTTGACTCAGGCAACTGAGTTCCCTGAACCCAGCCTTTGCCATTAAGCCATGCCTGGATTCAGGTGAGACTGCAGATCCAGCCATTATTATGGCTTATATTCACCTCATGCATGAAACTGGGATTGCTCCTTCTGGGGATCAGATGGGAAATGGTGTTTGTTGCACACTGGGCTGTAAAAATGAGTGTCATAACAAAGTCTGATTGCCAAACAATGTTGGACCTGTACTGCTCTGAGCAGCCTGGTGTAGTTGAGGGTATCCCTGCTCACTGAAGGGGGGCTGGACTAGATGACCTTTGGAGGCCCCTTCCAGCACTAACCATTCTATGATTCTATGATCAGTGGTGGTGTTTCTGCAGCACGTCACTAGAGAGGCAGGAGATTTATAGAAGGAATTTATCTCTGAAGTCTCACTGTCTCACTTGATTGATCGAAACACAACTGCTCACCTAAACATAGATGCTGCTGGCTGTGCTGCATGGCGCTTGCTCTAACCAATTTTCACAGTCCACATATTAAATGTTAGTCTCATTTCCATGTCTTTCTTGCAGCACATTCCCTGGCACTGTAGATTAATTTAATAAAGCCTACATAATATGATTCATAGGAGATTTTTGATCTGTGTTTGTTTCTACATGCCAGTGTGTTGTTCGCTAACCACCACGCAAAACAGGATAATAAGAGAATAATTGTTGCAAACTTCCTTCCTTATTCCCATTAAAATAATAAACTCAACACAAACTGAAATCCCAGAGGGGTTTACCAGTATCTTTGATACGGACTGCATCAAGCTGATTGGTCTTTTAAATGAACCTTATCATAGCTGCAGTACTAAAAATTCAGGGAGTAATACCTATTTCCATGTTCTAACTTATTTGTGGGCGAAGAAAATACAGGATCCTTTTTTCTATCCTTATTCAATTCTCCATATTAAAATACACTACATACCTTGCCAAACCTAATTATCTTCTTGAGGATGTAATATTGGTTTATGCTGGTTTTATAGCCTACTGGAGCAAGTAAATAAAGTAGAAGATGGAGCATCCTTGCATGGGGAATACAGCTGCTTTTCAGCATTTTCAGCTGTGCTGCTTCTGACGCTGCAGGGGACTCATGTGCCTTTGGCATGGCACTGAAGAGGCAGCATGCAAAGGCCAGCCAAGCTTCTGCAGCCAGAGACAGGTTGTAGAAGAAGCTTGGACATGTAAATCAAGCACTTGTTTTACAGGTCCTGCACAAGAGATTAATGTGCCAGCCTTTCTGTAGAAAATCTAGCTCTAGCTCTTCTGTTTCCTGGACATAATAGATCCCTTGCAAAGGGACTGCCTTTATAGAGACCATTCACTGCTTGCAACCTGGGGAGCATCTCCATCAAGTGGCAGTGTGCAATGTGAAGTTCCTCAAACTAGGGGAGCCCCAAGCTGTTAAGTGTGTGTAGCACTGCAGAAACAAGAGGCACTGTGCAAACCTGACAGTTTATACCTGGAAGCAGTCTTGCCACCTTAGCACACCGGACTCATATTGCACAAAAATTACTGGCTCACCTGTACATGTACAACTTTGGTGACCTGGCACCACTTTTCTTCTACATGGGAAGATGGGCCTGAAGTGTTTTGCCATTATTTATCACAGAAGGAATAAAGGCTGTTTGCTTTCTGCAGGCAAAACTCTGTTGCCTCTATTGAGAATTTAACTGACAGGAACTTCCCCTTCCCCATTTCTGTGGGCTGAGAGCCTTCCAGTAACATGCAAGTCTGTTGAGCAACGGAGAGCACAAGGCTTGATAGAGCCATGGAAAAGCAGTTCTCCTCTATTTGATTGTCCAGCACATCTGAGAGGGGAGGAGCCACAGCACATGGCTGCAACTGAGCCTGTGCTTGCCAGCACTGAGCTGCAGCTGCCAAGAGCTACCAGGGCTGCATGGGGAGAAGCACAGGGCAAGGAGCAACAGAGAGCTTAAGACCTGGCAGGTCCACATTACCTGCAGGCCTCCATGTTAGCAAGGAACATGGCCCTGCAGAGAGAGGTATAAGAAATGCAAAGATGATCTATTCTGTGGCTGGAGATGCACCGAATGAACATCAGCAGTGAATGTCAAATCCAGGCAAACCTAACTTGTTCATTCTCCCACTGCAATGAAGTGGTATCAAACACACATGATATGAAGATTCAAAGATCCTTAGAAGATTAATCAGTCAGTTTAATCAGTCAGATGTCCATGTAACTTGTGAAATCATGTCACCTTGCTATGTGAAGCTGATTTAATCCAGGCAGACCCCATAGCATTATTTTCAGGAAACAAATCTTTATAAAGACAGAACAAATGATCACCCACTCTGAAACCCCAGTTGTATAAACACTTCCAACCTAATGGGTGTCTGTCTGCAACTGCTCTTCTTACAGTAATGAAGCATCTAGAGAATGTATAATCAGAGTAAACCTGATCCTCTACCAGGTAACACTGGTGTAAGGCCACAGAAAGTGAATTTACCCAGAGTATTAAGCAGAGGAAAGACTGCTTTCTCCTTTTTTCACTTTGATGGATAAACAATATAAAATGAGAGCTCTCCTAATCATTCCTAGGGCACTTAAGACATCTGCTGGAAATCAGAATAAACTGCAGTAAGAGTGTACATGACAGAATGGATAACGAAATAATGAAAAATTCTGTAAAGTTTGTTTACAGTGTCTAAATTACTTGGCAAATACCAGAATATTTTCAATTTGAAAGTATTATTTGAATAATATTTGAATAAATAGCTTGTTTATCCCTGCTGTTCTAGTTGCCACTGAGGAATCAAATTTTAGTTTCAAAAAACTTCAATCTGAATAATCTCAATGATGTGTAAGGTCAAACATCAGACATACACACACAATGTGTAGCATCATGTGCTGGGACTAAAGTACAGGCCAGGTTTCAGGCTTTGGATGGATGAAAACATAATCTGCCTTTGAAATCAGAGACAGGAATCACACAAATCTTTTCTTTTCCTCTTTACCTACAAATATTTTTTCAAATGTCTTGCTTAAAAACCATGTTGTGACTCAAAGTTCTCTTTAAAGAGCTTCCCAGAACACTGTATATTTTGTCAGGGTGTGTGGCCCTGCCACTTGCACATCTCCAGCTGCTTAATCCCACACTATAAACCCACATCTTGAGTTCTCTGTCTGCACCTGGCTTGTGGGGTTGTGATGCAGGGACAAGATGGTGCACTGGGCTAGAAACACGTGAGATGAACAGTGATCCAGCAGTGTGGCATGAGATTCACATATAGCCCAAGCATCACACAGAGATATGTCTTATGGCATCCCCCAAATCTACTAGATAAATCTCATTTTTCAGTAAGAAAAGAAGATGAGAAGAAGTGGGGATCTGTATCTCCCTTTTCATGACCAACAACCATTTTTAGGTAGTTACAAAGTTACAACATGAATTCCTTCAGTTCTGAAGGATGCTATGTCCAGACCCATAATTCATGCTTCTGAAATCTCTCTAAAATTCAGATGAGTCTACCCTCTCAGGTGTAACTGCAGCCTTCTTCTTCCTGATTCCTTCAGCTTTTAATTTAAAAACTCCAGTGTTCTCTCAAACATGTAGTGCACGAGTGAAACATCCTGCAACATCTTGAAATATCCTGCAAAACAGGATATTTCACAATTCTACTGATTAAATATTGACAGTATCTCAGACAGGGTCTGTCTGCACTGCAGACGCTGCAGCGCGTGCATTTTATATAGACATTAACAAGCTGTCATTATACAAGATAGCTTGAGTGCTATCAGCAAACAAGCTACAGAACATAGCAGAAAAGATGTGTAAATACTTGTTTTTCTAGACTGCACTGAAGGCCATGCTGGTCTGGCTACAATACTCACCCATGACACATACTAAGATTTCAGTCCTGAAGGACAACAGTTGACAAGAAAGGCAGATGCTGTGTTACCTTGTCATGGTTCTTTCTGCCCAACATAGAATTTAGAAGGGAAAAGCAACCAAAACAGGTTTCCCTCACAGTTTTCTGTATTGTAATTAGGAAAATTTTAGGGAGTAACAGCATATAACTCATCCGTGTATCATCAAAACACAGACTTAAAGGTGGGAGGGGATGTTGTACTATTGACCGTTCACAAGAGGGCAGCAGCCCTAGAAACAAACGTTATTTCTCAAGAGACATACTAGGCTGTTAGTGAAAACTGCACTGTTAAAGTTTATTATCTCTTTTCCACTCTCAGCATCCTTGCGTGAATGTCTCCCAGTAAGTGATGTGTGGTTTGCACTTTCATTCCACCTAGGGTTCTGGGATGCGCATATTGTACGGTGGCAAGTCTTGCTGCAGTATTTATTTCTGTCCCCAGTTGCCCCTTCCCCAGTCCCCAGCAGTGCAGGACCACTGCCCGCTTCTCACTGTTTTGAGTTTGCCTGTAGAGACAAGCCGACATCTCTCAGGCATTTACATACTACTTTTCCTTCCTGACCAGGCAGCCTTATGTTTTAAAGAATGGTGTTTTATTTGGACCACATCACATGTTTTCTAACCCCGGGCCCTGGTGCATGAGCTGATTATGCCTGTGCATGGGGGCAGTGCTGCTTCTAAGACACAGTAAAGCAGAGCCAGCTGTTTGCAGATCCTGTGACAGCCTTGAACTGCAGAGCTGTGGTTTGGCTTCTTGCCCTGACCCAGGCTGGCAGCCCCCAACTGAAACATCCCCTTGTCAGTGGGCAGCCACACAAGCTGGGCAGGAGCAGCAGCTCTGGAAGTGTCTCTGAGAGCACCTCTGTAGAAGCGGCATGGTGCAGGAATTAGGGAACTCAAATGTCATAAGGCCATACATGAGGTGGGAACTTGAGTTCCTGGGCTGGCAAAGTAGAAGGCCTCAGCCTTTGAATGGAACCTTCAAGTCCTTGGTCACCAAAGGGAAAGATGTTCACAATCCTGAGAAGGTCTGATTTTCCATCTGGTACAGGAAAATCCTACAAACATCTGAACAAGCCAAGACGTAATCCTCACTCTGGCCAGCCCCACTGGCAGTATGCAAAGCTGTACTGTTGGTAGCCTGCTATGACCCTGTGAATGTGCAATTCAGACTGTCTGGAGAGCTTCACAGTGCCTAAATCAAGGCTTTGTCAACATTGTTTTGTCTGGCATATGTAAGGATGAGCAGAACCTATTGAGATCATGTTAATGTGAAGCTGGAAAACCTCTTATTAGGGGGACTAAAAAAAAAAAAATAAAAAAAAAAATAAAGGGGGAAATTAAATGCTCAGGATGTTTTCAGATCATTTCCAGGAAGGAAAAAAGTCAGGCACATATTAGAGGAGAAAAATTAGCACAACTGGTAATTTGTGTTTACAAAAAAGAGAGACATTCTCACACACATCCCGAGAGCTAAACAAGCAGATCTGCTGCCAGTAATTCCCAACATGGAAACTTTGCCAAGTCCACAGGAGTAGAATTTTAAAAGACCCCGTTCAACTATTCTATTTGCACCTGGACTGCAAATAAACTGTTTTAAATTTTCTCCTAAAGTCCCTTATCTTTAGAGATGACATAGGCAGCTGATCTGTAAAAAGTCTCTGTTTTGAGGGGGATTATGGTTTGCTATCTTTGCACATAGCCATCAAACCATTTCTCTCTAAATAAATACCTATTTCTTTGGGATCTCTCCTGACTAAAGAAGGAAAGCAAAACATTAGCAGCTATTTATTTTTGCAGCTGAAGGTCTGAAGTAAGCAGGGTTTGTCAACTGTGCCATTCCTTTCGGGTCTATAAACACTGGAAGAAGGAAACATGAGCGCAGACTGGCTCTTTTGTTTTGGTAACAAAAAAAAATGTGCAATGGCTTTGCTAACATTGCATGGTGAATCTCTTCTGACTTCTGAATCTCTTCTGACTTTGATAAACTATTTTCTCAGCTTTACAACCTCTAATCTATATTCACTGACACTATAGGAGAATGAAGAGAGTACAGGTTGGGAGAGTTTGAACACATAAGTAAGATCTTTTGAAAAAGATATTTGCCTTAAATATGTGTGACAGATGTAAGACAAGTCTTTCTGCTGCCTCTTGCAAATTGTTTACCCTCCTCTCTTCTTGCTAAGCCCCAGCTGTTAGATGCTGTTGTGACAAAGACCCCAAATAGGGAATATAAAGGCATTTATTCCAGAAGCTCAAATTATTGCCCTGATTAAACTTTTCAAAACAAATTAATTCTTTTTATCTCAAATTTCTTCATTTTTTGAAGCTTGTACTTACAGCATGGAAGTGAAATGCACCAGACTTGTAGGTAATAACTTCTAAGTTTGGAACTGAAAAATACCACCTTGAGAAGCCTATTTATTGATCAGCCCCACTATCAGTGTCACAGTACCAAGGTGAGGCATGGATCTGGGATTGCAGCATCACATACCTAAAGAAGACACGAGTGCCCTCATTTCAACACTCCTGCATTTCAGTGCAGGTCACTAAAGGTCAGCTAAAAAAGGCTGTGGTGGTTTGACCATGACTGAACACCAGGTGCCCACCAAAACATTTTATCCCTAGCCCACTCCTCCTCTCAGCTGGACCAGTGGGAATAAAATAATAGAATCATTCAGGTTGGGAAAGACCCTTGGGATCATCTAGTCCAACCACTAACCCTACTCTACAAAGTTGACCCCTAAACCATGTCCCTCAATGATCCTTAAACACATCAAAGGATGGTGACTCCCTGGGCAACCTGTTCCACTGTCTGACCACTCTTTCAGTGAAAATTTTTTCCCTAATGCCCATTCTAAACCTACCCTGTTGCAGCTGGAATCCATTTCCTCTTGTTCTATCACCTGTGAGAAGGGACCATTTTTTTACATTTAATTGAAACAAATGAAAATTAACCAGTTAAACCAATTTACCACCCAAGACAGTCATAAATGCTGATTTATGGAGGTGACAAACCTTTTATTAATCTTTGTGTTACCTACTTTTTTTGGCTATTCTGTCTCTTTGGATTGCCCCACTTGAAATAGTTTGGCCTAGCAAGAGCTCCGATCTGTTTTCATTTTCTCTTTATACTCTGAGTAGAAGAGGAAAATAGTAACCCACATACAAGCTTTTTTCCTCAACTGAAACACTGCCAAGAAAACCCTGGTTTGCTATGATTTCAGTAACAGATACAGCCCATCAGTTTCCCATTCGGTCAAACAGACCATAAAACAATTAGCTCTGAAGCATGGAGGGGACTGAAGATCTCAGTAAAACATAGCCTGTCTACTAGTAACACATGAGCAGTTCAATTTTCAATTAACTGAAGCATTAATCTTCTTTAAAGATATTTTTTACAAGTGTTTTTTTATTTTGGGCCTCCTGTCTCAGAAGATAAGTAAAGGAAATGCTATCCCTACATAGGATCTCCTTACATGGGATCTGCCTTCTGCAGCCAGACCTATTTCAGGATCTCAGCTCAGCATTCAGTCTTCATCTCACATCTCATACTCTATGCCCAATTGCTTGTTCTTTCCACAAACTCAATGAAGGTTAAGAATGGAGAGGAAAAAACAACTGTACAAAGAGTTTTTCTGAGCCAGTTTCCAGGAGCACATAAAGGTAAAACTGTCTCTGAGGGGAATAGACTTTTTACCTTGAAAAGCCTCTGTGGAAAAATAAAGTAAACCTTTTACCAAAGGATGCTTAGGCTCTGAATGGTTCTGTTGTCTGAAAGTAAATGGAATGATGTGGGGAGATGGGAGCCATAAAACCAGGTCCCTGCACAGGACAGCACCTATGGCTTTTTCAAGATGTTTCTTATTAAACAAAGCACCTCAAAAGTGCTTTGAAATGAACTAAGCACTTAAAGGCAAACTATGGTTTTGTCTGCATGCAGAAGTTTTGTTGTATTGGTGTAAATAAAAAAGTGCAATCCCATCGTAGTCTGGATGCAGCTATAAAGGTATGAAGTTATTTATACTTGCATAGCACATTCTGATGTGGAAAGAGGAATAAATTGTCCCAGGAAAAATTACACCTCTACATAGGTTTATATTGATAATGAATTATAATTCTCTGGTCTGTATCATAATTACTATAACTACACTAGTACAAGAAAAATCACAGCTCTAAATGTCATTGCAATGCTAGTTTCGAGACCATACAGAGACCAGACCTCACTTCAGTGAGGCTCTAGGCCTCCTGTGTGGTTCCATTTCCTGCTTCCACACAGGAGCACTGGGAGTTTTTGTCTTCTTAGCAATATATTTTGAGTTCTGTCTGACTCTTCTGCCCATGTGCTGTAGACAAGAAGTTAATTAAACTTGCTTCCTCAGTTGCTATAGAGTAGTCATAAGTGTGAATCCTTTTTCTCAGGTACTCTAGAGAAATTCTAAACAAACAAGCCCCTTGTGGTCTCTCACAGCAGCTGCAAGGACAACTCAGTTTCAGGTTTTAGGAGTGAAATCCAGCTAAGCTACTTGAACCCTGGTAAAATGCTCAGAGACTACTGAACAAGGGGGATGAAGCTTTCAGAACCGAGAGTTTCAGTCTGTTCTTAAAAAGACAACATGGCACACTCCAAACAGGTTTCTACTGGGGTTCTTGGGCAAGAGCTCTCAGAACATCAACAGTTGTAAATGACAAATTACATCTTGAAGTAGACCCTTGCAAAGCCCCTTGTTTTCCTCTCTGACAGTTCACATTTCAGTTGCTGGTAGAAATGACAGCCTTTTCCACATTTAACTGTGTACTGAAATGTGCAGCTATGTGAGTAATTTTTTAGACAGTCTTGGGTGGGACCCTCCAATAACCATATCTGATGTGCTGTGCTCAGTAATAGCTCCAAGGATTTAATACTGTTGTTCCAGAGGTTTCCCTACACAATGTAACATATTTCAATATTTTGAAGGTGGACCACTGAAACTAACTGTAATCATATCAGGATGCATTTATGAAAAAAAATATTAACTATTGATTAATAGATACTTACTTGTTATAGAGTATTAGAATACAGCTAGTTATTTAAAGGTGGTGCACCAAAACAGATGGTGTAGGTGTGTTTTACATTATAAATACTGAAGAGCTTCTAGACTGTATGTGGGGATTGGAAAATCCAGTATGTGTTCATGTAGTATAACAGCATGTCTCTAAATCCCAGCTTTCATTTAATAAAGTGATGTCTCTTGCTGTTACAGTTCTGAAAAAATCTGGCATCATGAACAGCATGTAACCACAGCAAAGATGGCAAAGGAATGTCTGGAACAACAGCTCTGAGGGGCATGAATTGAGACTGCCAGCATCCCACCACCTAATGATGGCTTCAGTGTCAACATTTTAAACTAACACCCTCTTACTGAAATGGGGGAGGGAGGAAAATAGTATGATGCATGGGCACATTGTTGTGACAATTTCATTTTTCCACCAAGATCAGTGAGAGATTCTACTACCTGTAGCAATCCCCATTAAAAGGCAGCCCCATAAAACTCAATAGATTCCAAGGGCAAGTGAAGGAGACCCAAGGGCTTTCTGGAGTCCAGAGAGACACTGTCCTTCCTGCTTCAAGCATCTCATGCTTTACTGAGAGCAGCATCTCCTCCTCTGACCATATAATCAGGACTTGGTAACATTTGGAAGAGTATCGCTAACTTTTGCTGTCCTAACTAGACCCTGCTGATAGCACATACTGTTCTTAATCAGAAATGCAGTCATATCTATTAGGCATTTATTAACTCTTTATCAGTTAATAAACACACTGATTACATGGTGTGTTCATAGTGTATATTCATGCGTGTGCATAGATGTAAGGTATACATTATTTACTCAGGAGTGAGCAAATTTTTTATTTCAATATATGTGATATCATGACAATGGTCATGACCTAGCCACCTTGGGTCAGAGCCATGCTGGGTGGGCCTGTATGTTTGTTGAAATTTTTTGGCTACCCCTCCTTGAGGCTGCCATCACACAAGATGTTTTTGAGCATCCATCTAGTTTTCCATATGTTTTGGCTTCAGAGTTAACACAGGAGATGCAGTGCTAATTAGTGGCAATCAGTGCACTGCTCAGTGCTGGTAGAGCCGCTGCAAAAGCAACCCATCCCAGCTGGACCCAGAGCAGAAACAGGAATTTCAGATGAGATGTGAGAACAAGGGGGTGCCTTATACTACAGTCAGCTTAAGTATTAAACACATTTCGTAAGCAAGGAGTACAGCCAACCCGATCACTACACTTTTATAAAACTGACCTCAGGCAGTCCCTACTGAGATGTGTCTGTCTGACTTACTCTTGCTCTCAGAGCTGCTGAAGAGAATTTCTTGAAGCTTCTTGTTACATTCTTTGGAAGAGACATGGCACAAACCGGCCTTAGGATTTTTATACTCATCAGCATACTACTGCTGGATCAGACCATCAGCCAGGCTTCCAAATTCAAAGCCAGGAAGCACAGCAAACGTAGAGTGAAAGGTACTGGTTTTAAATGGGAGGAGGGATAGATGCTTATAGACTATGCAGGTTTACCATGTACTTAAATAACATTGCATGAATCAGAAACTAGCATTATTACAAATGCTTATTAACAAATGACAGTGAAGTCTAGATTATGTCTTTAAAATATTTTTGAGTTTCCAAAGCTATAAATAAGGTGGTAGAATGAGTTACAGAAATAGAGCTGTGTAAGAGTGGTAAATACACTGCTCTGTTATGCCTATTGATCTCTCTCAACATTAATTAGGTCTCAGAGGTACAACCGAGAGAGGACTCCAGCCAAATATTCTTAGTTACATCGTTACATTGACCAAGATCAGGAGAAAGGAAATTAATGTACATATGGTGGTAAAGAGCAGAAATATTCAGTCTTCAAGGGCTATCGTTCGGATTTTTTTACCATTTCCCAATTTCAACAGAATGTCTGTCTAGTATTTGTGGAACATTTCCTGTGTGACTAGTACTGTGAAATAGCAAGTCAAACTAAGGACAAAGAAATAGCAGAAAAAGATAAAGTATAAATTCCCAGAGCAAAGCTTACAGAGCAAATGAAAACCCACTGAATATTGTTTGGAGGTGTCTGTGTGTTTAATTTAAAGACTTACTTCAAATAAAAGAGGGTATGATGGAGGTTAGACTAATAGCAAATATTTAAACTCGTAGTTAATGAAAAAAACACAACTTTGATAAAGTTGTAGTACAACATGATTACACTGCTCTGGAGCTACGTGATTATATGGTCTCCTTTTGAATCACTATAGTTTTTAGCTTGGTGTCCTAAGGACAGGCTTCTTATACATTTGCTTTGCCAGCAACCTTTCACTACTTTGGAACTTGAAATAATTTAGCAGAAGACTGGAGCTCTTGAGGATGTTTCCTGATATTTTATGAAATTTTAAATAAAGGTAAAAAAAAGAAAAAAAAAGCTGCTATGAAAAGGTCACAATAGGAGCTCAGCTTGCTTTGCTTTTACCCTCTTTTGAAGCAGACAGGGGAAGAGGGAACATGGGCAGGCTACTGTACTGTGAAGGGAGAACTGCAGAGAGGAGCATGGATTGAATGTCCTGGATTGGGAGTCCTGCCTTGAGGAACCAGGGGGTCAAGGAAGACAGATGGGGTAAACCCTACAGGCAATAGGGAACATGGAGAAGAGATAAGCTTTCTGGGTGTGCAGCTGGAGGATTATGTGATGTAACACAGCTGTAGAAACTACAGCTTTGCTAGTTCTGCTACATGTGAAAGCTTATTTATTCCTCATGATCATTATTGTGGCTTCTGGAAGGTCTGATTACTGCTGCAATCAAATTGTCTTGTGCAAAGGAAACATGCCTCCTAGCTGTTTGGTGGTATGGAATATCATAATGATTAAGAGAAAATAATGGAAGACATGAAAATAGAGTTATGGCCAAACTAGCTTATTTTCTTGTCCCCCCATCTTGGTGCATTTGTAAGTAATGGTGATGGAGGTTGGATGTGTATGACTCAAGTCACCAGGGCTCTCTGTACTGACAGTGAAGAAGGCTCCTTCTCAGGAGGGGAAACAACAGAGAGTTGAATGGAACTTTCACATTTACAGAAATAATGTTCTTTGAATAAACACAACTTGTGATCTACTGTTATTTGTATGTCATATAAATATACACCATGGTGTGTGTGTTCAAAAGTAAATAGACAAATTTTGCTGTAGATTAGATAGTGGCATGCTAAATAATGATTAACTGCAATAATCTGTTTTTAAAACAGTTACTAGAACACAGTGCAATTGAAAATGAGATTTAAACTATGATGGTGAAAGGTAAAGGTGAGTTCCTTCTCTGTTTTTTATAGGAACCCTACAGGAATCCTTTCGTTAAGGAAAAATCTTTAGAACAAAGCAAGACATCTCAGCAACACAGAAACCCATGAGATTTTGAAACAGCTTTTAACACCTTTTTTCTTTTTTTTCTTTTCTTTTTTTTTTTTTGTCATTTGTATCAGTTCATTTCTCTGTTTCTTTTATTTAAGAAAAAGATGACCTAAAGACCCAGATTGACAAATTGTGGCGAGAAGTAAATGCTCTGAAGGAAATGCAAGCACTACAGACAGGTAAAGCAGCTTACACCAGTCAATGGCTTCCAAAGGTTACCACCGCCCTTCCTCTCCACTTCCACCCTTCTCTTTAATGGGGATTGTGACTGAAATACAACTCCTTAAGAGCGTGGCATGTCACAGCTGTTAATGGTGAGACAAATGTTGAAGGAAGGATTCAAGTAAAATTAAGTTGGAACTAATGATGTACAATTGATGATTCTTCACTAAGAGCAAGAATTAATTTCAAGCAAGAACTACTTTTGTCTTTGCTATGCACAACCCCAAGCTGTGATTTTAGGAATAATCAAAGGCAATACAATGATGGTTGTTGGGTTTGAGAGTTTAGATGGCCAATGAGTTAGACCCCCAGATTTGATATGAACTTGGGCTAACTATCAAGGCAAAAAAATTCAAGTAAAAGACTAACATCCCTACAAGGAAGCTAAAAGGAACTGAGCTTTTTTAACATGTGTAGTTATCAACATTGAAATGTGAATGCTGCCATGAAACTTCAGAGTACTACCCACTGTGAGTTCAGAAATATCCTGTTATCAATGTGCAGAGTCTCTCAAGTTTTTAAATAGGCAGATGGAAATTTCCAAAAAATAAGAAGGGTAAATACACATGCACCTACTAGACAGTTGTGCTTTTTCACAGCTGTTGACACAAAACTTGGCATTTAAACATGTACAAGAGGACACTACAGGGGAAATTACATCATTTACATGAAACAGAACATTTTTCTTAGGGATGGTAATATCTGGGTTGTCCTGTTCTACATCTTGAGTTACATAGAGCTTTTTGAGCTTTACAAAATAGTTATTTCTTTGAATAAAATGTCAAAGAAGACTTCAGAAGTTTCTTAAAAGAGGGAGCCTGTGCTAGACAAGTAACTCTTGTTTAAAAGTAATTCTTGTATTGCTTCCAGAAGGAGCTTGAGAGCAAGCATGCAGTGGCTTAGAAATGAAACCAGAGCTGGGAAATTTTCTATCCTGAAAACTTATTTTGAGCTATATTCTAAATTCAGAACCCACACTGTACAACTGGATTCCAAATTTGGCAAAAAGAAATCTATCACCCCTCTAGCTCTGACTGCATTTATTAAGGGCCTTATGAGACTTCAAAAAGCAGCTGCTTTTTTAGCTTACGGACAGTTCCAAGACACAAATTACTTGAAGCTTACTTGAATTTTCTTTTGAAGCCTACATACATACATACATACATACATACATACATACATATATATATATACTTAAAGCATTCTTCTTTTGCTTGCATTTCCTAGGGCTCCTTTCTACATACCATGAAATGTTGCCACACTCCATTTTGCAACACATACTTTTTCCCTAAAGACAGTCTCCATTATTACCGCAGCATTGTTGAAGCACATAAGACCTTGCTGATTTTTCCTATGAATATATATAAAAACTTGTTAAATAATTCAGTATTTAGCAATTACATTCTTTACNTGAGGCAATTCTCACTACAGAGCTAAATTAATGTTCTAGTACATTTGGACTTTACATCAAGACTTTCAGATATTTTCCCATAAAATTAAAAGCAAACATATTAATAAATGCAAATGTTTATATTATTTGATTCAGATAGCCATGCAAACTCCAAGTAAGTGGGAGCTACAAACATAACACTTTTAAAAAGTGTTTATAGATTTAGGTCCTTCAGCTCATTTGAATTTAGAGTTTGAAGGGATAGACTTTGCTAGAAAGACAAGAAATAAAAAAACATGTGAGGTGAATGTGTACTCTTCTGCAGGTGAAAATATACTTTTATCAATCATTCAGAGATTTGCCCTATTAATTTCAAATCATTATTTTTCCAGTGAGCAGGACACATTTAAAATAGCACTCTTCTGCCCTGCCTTTGTTTGCTAGGAACTAGGCTTAGTTAATGCATAAAACTTTTCTTTGGCACTTCAAACTCTAA
>VYZU01018498.1:9507-35789 GCA_013401355.1 Ceyx cyanopectus | reverse complement strand
TACATACATACATACATACATACATATATATATATACTTAAAGCATTCTTCTTTTGCTTGCATTTCCTAGGGCTCCTTTCTACATACCATGAAATGTTGCCACACTCCATTTTGCAACACATACTTTTTCCCTAAAGACAGTCTCCATTATTACCGCAGCATTGTTGAAGCACATAAGACCTTGCTGATTTTTCCTATGAATATATATAAAAACTTGTTAAATAATTCAGTATTTAGCAATTACATTCTTTACTTGGTTTTGGCCGTTATTGGTTGAAAAGGACAAAATATGAAGGATAAGCCCTTATATAAAAAGATGATCTTGAAAATGCAGCCAGGGAATGCAGTGAAGACTACAACTGCAAATACTAAAAAACTGAGACATACAGGACACAGTCCAAAGTGTATTTCTATATCCTGTTGATCAGATACATAATTACTTTTTTAAAATAACAGATGACAGGCATTAGAAGCAGATTATAGGAAACATCAGGATAGAAGATGTTTATATTGTTTCACAGCATACTTCTAATATAAGTACAGGATGAGTTTAAACAATAAATGAAATAATCTGGAAGTAGTCACATGCAGGATTCTAAAAATAATTGCTACAGGAGTTTATTCAAGGCCTTGGCAACTTCTCTCAGCTCAGAAGAAACACTCCTTCAAGGAGACATCCCTTCTTGCAAGTACTTTTATTGGGAGAATATTTTTTTTCTTATCTCTGCATTAGAAGAGTTGGAAAACAAAGTTTACGGATTGACTCCTGCAAGCTTGCCCATAGAGACATTGAGCTGGAAAACCCCTGACAGCAGTTCTGTGAGGCAATTCTCACTACAGAGCTAAATTAATGTTCTAGTACATTTGGACTTTACATCAAGACTTTCAGATATTTTCCCATAAAATTAAAAGCAAACATATTAATAAATGCAAATGTTTATATTATTTGATTCAGATTTAAAATAGCACTCTTCTGCCCTGCCTTTGTTTGCTAGGAACTAGGCTTAGTTAATGCATAAAACTTTTCTTTGGCACTTCAATATCATAAATATGAAAAGACCTTTAGGATTGTCTCTTTGCTGTAAAGCGAAGTATAGATTTTCTGATAACCAACACACATCTACCAATAGTAGAAACATCCATACCTCATCTATTCCATCAGCTGATGAAATAAGGTATAAATGCATGAAAATAGGAGTGTTTGGTAAAAGAAGGCATAAGATACATTGACAACAGGCCTGGGTTATATTTTAGCTGTCTGAAACAGCAAAACAAATAAATCCTTGTGAGAACTACATTCTGGCTGCACACAAGGTCGTACACGAGCGGGAGGAACAGCAGGAAGTCTGATCTTACCGCTACTTTCAGGCTCACTGGGGAGGCGAGAGCCTTTCACTTGCTGAAGGACTTGTCTGCTTAATTCCCAACATACCTTTAGAAAAGTATCATTTTAGTAACCATTATTCAAAGCTACAGTCCAATATTTTACAGAATGTGCAAATCAATATCTATTCACAGTCTGTCTTCGTGGAACAAAGGCCCATAAGAAGTGCTACCTCTCATCAGAAGGCACCAAACATTTTCACGAAGCGAATGAAGACTGCATAGCCAAAGGAGGGACACTGGCTATCCCAAGGAATAACGATGAAACAAACCTTCTTCGAGATTATGGCAAGAGAAGTATGCCCAGAGTGTCTGAGTTTTGGTTGGGTGTCACTGACATGGTAAATGAAGGGAAATTTGTGGATGTCAATGGCATGGTTCTACAGTACTTCAATTGGGATCGCGCCCAACCAAATGGGGGGAAGCGTGAAAACTGTGTCTTTTTTTCTCTGTCATCACAAGGCAAGTGGGCCGATGAAGTCTGCCGTACTGCCAAAAGATACATTTGTGAATTTCTGATCCCATAGTTACATATACAAACAACCATGTTTTGGGTTATTAACATGCAGTTTTCTTGTTAGTAACCCCTGCCACTTAAGACAGTAGTGAGTTAAAAATATTAATCTCCTGTATTGTACTCATTCTTTCCTGAAACAGAAATTTTCTCTATTAATTTATTTTCTAGTCACATGCTAAAAATATTATGCTGTAATGAGTGCTTTCATATGTACAGGAATATATATTATGTTTTCACCTACATTGTATTTTGGTATAATATTTCAGCCTGATGTTAGGGTTGCTGGAATTCATCTCCTATTTCTGTACTTTGTATCACCATGATAGTATTTCAAGTATTCAAGTATTTACTTGAATTCAGAACTCTAGTGAATTTATCGATGTTTATAAAAGATTGCTGTAAAGTGACATGTGCCAATATGAGGCATAGGGATCCTTTCACTTCGTGCTTAAGAGGGACTTTGAGATGGTGTGAGCTCCCATAAAAAATGGCCATCACTGTTACAGACTTTAACAGGATGGGTCTGTGACCAACACAGATGTTTGCCTGTGGGTAAAAAGCCCCAAATGAAACAGAAAAAAGTCTGATGTTGATTTTTAAATTACATTGCGCTAAAGTGATATACTGCTAGAAAATGGGGGAAGTTGCTGTTTTTAAAATAACAGCCAAAACATGTTTGCTTCTAAAGGTTTCAATTAGATGCCATTTGGAACATTTCCATAGAAGAAACCATAGAAGTCCAACTGGGACTGGATCATACCTCTACTATGTAATGTCTTAAGATGTGCAAAACCCTTCTCTCCTGCAGGATCAGAGAGAGGCTTTATAATTCAGACAGTAACAGTGCCTGAAAACAAAAGTAGAGAGGAAGGTTCCCCTTTTTGGGCACAACATCACTGCTCATTTACCTCTTGCTACACAGCACACCTGACTGGCACCAAAGAGTGGGGCCAAACTGCAGCTCATTTGGCCAAATGCAATTTTTCCCAATTTAACTCTTGACATTTGAACCTGAAGTAAAAGCCGCTGGTTATTTTTTGCTGGTTCACAATAGATATTTGCCTTTATACTATAAATAACAGTTTCTATCCTGTGTAAAGGAATTTCATTTAAATTTTTGATTATATCGCTGCTTGGAAACTAATTCCTACTTTTTATCTTTTAGTTGTGGAAGATTCTTTAGTTATGCAATAAATCTGTGATGAGTGGTATTTGATTGTGATAGTATTTTTGACTGCATCCATGTGAAGGCCATTCTTTTCTAGGAATTTTCTCGAGGATTCGAAAGCTTCTAAAGTTGTACACAGAAACAGAGAATATATATAGATATTATTGCTGGACATTTATCACCAGTGGATACAGATAGCAGATACAGAAACAACTATTTGTTCAGTAATGATTTACTGCACAAAGACAAAACCCATCATACAGAAATCAGTAATTAATTTGAAGACTCCCAGCAGAATGCTTTCTTTAGAAATAATAAAAGGGACATAAAGTAACAGGAAAAATAATGGAAACTGAAGTGGATAGAGTTGAGAAGAGATGACAGGATGATAAAAAACTCCTTCAAAAATACCTACAATGGGAGCAATACAGACAGAAAACAAAGCAGAAACACAGCAGGGAGACAAACTGTTCTGTCAAATGAACTGCCACTATCTTTCCTTTCAATGATCAAATGCACATATGCAAAGTGAGCTCAGAGTGAGGATGAGGACTCCCTGCCTGGGGGGCCTGCTCTGACCCACTGTTGCACCAGTTCTTCTCCCTAGACCTTCGCTCCTTGCTTTTCCTCTCTTCTGATACACATTATAGTATGGCTCCATCTTTTCCATTCAGGCAGTTTAGGCTCCCTTCTTCTAAACTAGTCTCCCACAGTTAGTTCCCGAAATACTGTGAGGTCTCCCAGTGGCATTTTGCCTTCAAATTCCAGCTCTAGGGTTTTTATCTCTACAAGTTACACCAACTGTGCTCTAAGGACCTCAGCTCCCGAGCACAGGTGTACAGCTGGCAAAAGGGCCAGAGTTTCACTTGCAGGGTATTCTGCTCTGTAGAAGGGTGCTGTACCATGGAGCGTGCAGACACTCCGTTATTTCCCATCTACACACAGAATGATCATCGCAGTTCAGTTGGGAAGTGCTTGGGGTGACAGGGAATTCAACAGGACACGCGAAAGCAACTTTCATAGACATTACTGCAAAACCAGTAACAGAAAAAGCTCCAACACTCACACCTAGTGGTGTAACAGGAGAACGCAGTTTAATTACTGTAATTACGGTAACGAATACTGCATCTAAAGGAGAACTGTCCAACATGACATGTCCAAACATCTACTAGCATCTTTGCAGGAAAAATAGAAAAATCACATCTTTAAAGACTCCGTACTAATTTTCAGAACTGCTTAGCGTCCAGCTGCTAAACCTACATTCTTTTTAATTTTTATGACAAATATTATCAAAGTTTCATTTTCAGCAGAAAAAAAAATTATTTTTTTAACTGAAGCTATTTCATGGANCATTGTGTGAAGCCTCAGGAGGGCTGCTTGGCCAGGAGTTGGGCTCTGCTACCCTCACTAAAGAGCTTTGAGAGGGTTGGGTGGACTAGGAAAGCACAGGACAGGGTGGTCTGGGCTGAATTGGGTGGTGATGTTTATAAAAGATTGCTGTAAAGTGACATGTGCCAATATGAGGCATAGGGATCCTTTCACTTCGTGCTTAAGAGGGACTTTGAGATGGTGTGAGCTCCCATAAAAAATGGCCATCACTGTTACAGACTTTAACAGGATGGGTCTGTGACCAACACAGATGTTTGCCTGTGGGTAAAAAGCCCCAAATGAAACAGAAAAAAGTCTGATGTTGATTTTTAAATTACATTGCGCTAAAGTGATATACTGCTAGAAAATGGGGGAAGTTGCTGTTTTTAAAATAACAGCCAAAACATGTTTGCTTCTAAAGGTTTCAATTAGATGCCATTTGGAACATTTCCATAGAAGAAACCATAGAAGTCCAACTGGGACTGGATCATACCTCTACTATGTAATGTCTTAAGATGTGCAAAACCCTTCTCTCCTGCAGGATCAGAGAGAGGCTTTATAATTCAGACAGTAACAGTGCCTGAAAACAAAAGTAGAGAGGAAGGTTCCCCTTTTTGGGCACAACATCACTGCTCATTTACCTCTTGCTACACAGCACACCTGACTGGCACCAAAGAGTGGGGCCAAACTGCAGCTCATTTGGCCAAATGCAATTTTTCCCAATTTAACTCTTGACATTTGAACCTGAAGTAAAAGCCGCTGGTTATTTTTTGCTGGTTCACAATAGATATTTGCCTTTATACTATAAATAACAGTTTCTATCCTGTGTAAAGGAATTTCATTTAAATTTTTGATTATATCGCTGCTTGGAAACTAATTCCTACTTTTTATCTTTTAGTTGTGGAAGATTCTTTAGTTATGCAATAAATCTGTGATGAGTGGTATTTGATTGTGATAGTATTTTTGACTGCATCCATGTGAAGGCCATTCTTTTCTAGGAATTTTCTCGAGGATTCGAAAGCTTCTAAAGTTGTACACAGAAACAGAGAATATATATAGATATTATTGCTGGACATTTATCACCAGTGGATACAGATAGCAGATACAGAAACAACTATTTGTTCAGTAATGATTTACTGCACAAAGACAAAACCCATCATACAGAAATCAGTAATTAATTTGAAGACTCCCAGCAGAATGCTTTCTTTAGAAATAATAAAAGGGACATAAAGTAACAGGAAAAATAATGGAAACTGAAGTGGATAGAGTTGAGAAGAGATGACAGGATGATAAAAAACTCCTTCAAAAATACCTACAATGGGAGCAATACAGACAGAAAACAAAGCAGAAACACAGCAGGGAGACAAACTGTTCTGTCAAATGAACTGCCACTATCTTTCCTTTCAATGATCAAATGCACATATGCAAAGTGAGCTCAGAGTGAGGATGAGGACTCCCTGCCTGGGGGGCCTGCTCTGACCCACTGTTGCACCAGTTCTTCTCCCTAGACCTTCGCTCCTTGCTTTTCCTCTCTTCTGATACACATTATAGTATGGCTCCATCTTTTCCATTCAGGCAGTTTAGGCTCCCTTCTTCTAAACTAGTCTCCCACAGTTAGTTCCCGAAATACTGTGAGGTCTCCCAGTGGCATTTTGCCTTCAAATTCCAGCTCTAGGGTTTTTATCTCTACAAGTTACACCAACTGTGCTCTAAGGACCTCAGCTCCCGAGCACAGGTGTACAGCTGGCAAAAGGGCCAGAGTTTCACTTGCAGGGTATTCTGCTCTGTAGAAGGGTGCTGTACCATGGAGCGTGCAGACACTCCGTTATTTCCCATCTACACACAGAATGATCATCGCAGTTCAGTTGGGAAGTGCTTGGGGTGACAGGGAATTCAACAGGACACGCGAAAGCAACTTTCATAGACATTACTGCAAAACCAGTAACAGAAAAAGCTCCAACACTCACACCTAGTGGTGTAACAGGAGAACGCAGTTTAATTACTGTAATTACGGTAACGAATACTGCATCTAAAGGAGAACTGTCCAACATGACATGTCCAAACATCTACTAGCATCTTTGCAGGAAAAATAGAAAAATCACATCTTTAAAGACTCCGTACTAATTTTCAGAACTGCTTAGCGTCCAGCTGCTAAACCTACATTCTTTTTAATTTTTATGACAAATATTATCAAAGTTTCATTTTCAGCAGAAAAAAAAATTATTTTTTTAACTGAAGCTATTTCATGGATTCTTATCTTAACGGATCAAGCAGTTATTGTGATAAATACCTCAGGAATAGTGCCCTGAACACATTATATGACAAAAAAAAACCCACCCCAAACCTAAAACTACTCCTTGTATTGCAGCATCACAACAGGGTAAAAAATATATTACTCTTTTTCCTCTCCACTTATTTTATATTTCCATTTCTCCTCTTATGTTGCATTTGATTCAACAATGGTTTTTGCTCCTCCTTTGTCTCACCCCAAGAGAGGTCTTTTTTCCCACGTTCCTGCCCTAAAGGAGATCAAAATTGGCTGTGGGCATTTAAGGGAGCAAGTTCCCTCACCAGCCTTTATGACTCAATAACAGAAGATGTTCACAGTCAAGTTCCCATATAGGGAGGCAAAGGGTTAGGTCAGCCTTCTTTGCTCTCTCTAGGCAACCTCTCATTAGAGCAAGAGGCTGCCCCTTGCAGCATTCACATCTCTTTGCTTTTGCCTTGCTATGTGTTTTAGCAGTAATTTCTTTCTAGCATTGGAGCTGATAACTGCATGAGGTTGTCAGGAAGTAAAACTCTTTCATCCTGTTCATGACACATGATATATACCCAGTATTGCCTGGTCTGGCTTCACTTCTCTACATCTCACAGGATTTTCATCTACTCAGCTTTAATTCTGTCCTCTCTCTTTTTGACCACCTCAACCCTACCTGTGTATATTAAATCAGGCTGCTCCTCGTCCTGGTGAGCCTGTTGACACAGCCTGCCAGCAAGAGGCAGAAGAAAGACTGCCAGCACCAACACCAGCTGAGAGCTTAGCTGTACTAGACTTACCCTCCTTGACCTGCTCCTGAAGGGAGGTGCTGATATTAGCCAAGAAGGGCTCAGAAGCACCTCCCAAGCTTTTCAAACTGCCAGAGCCAAAAGCTTGCTGATTTGTCCCGAACTACATTAGAGAGTTTAGCTGGGAGTATGACGATCTAAGTAGAGCAGTTTGGAGTGGAAGGAAGTTACAATTCAAAGCCAAGTTCAAAGCTGGCCTTACACACAAGAATAAAAGCACAGTATTTTTATTTACTGGTATTTTTACCTTTCTCTTGACTTTTACTCCTTCCATTTATTTTTATCTGTGCATGAAGATTATGGAAAAGAACACAGAGAATAACATCCTAGGAAGGAAAACTTTCTAAGTGCACAGAAATTTGCTTCTGTAGTCAAGACTTTAAAGATCTGTTCTTGAGTACTCACCCTTATGCCTGTACAAAATTAAACCTTGCTAAACTCCTTCCATCCACCAGTACCCTGTGGGACACTCAGTGTTTCTGAGGCATAGATGGTGTCCCAGTGAGCTCAGACCAGTTATGAAGTCACCTGCTCCTGTGTCACAGGGGTATATGATTTGTCTGAACCACGTATTGCAACTGCCTCAATCTGGGTAACAACTAAAGGACAGAAATCATGTTTGTGAGCAACTGCAAGAGCCTTACCACTGAAAGATGATCCCCTGGTAGAAACAAAAAAGCATCAGCTAGAGCCTCTGTTCATATTTAAGCTCAGCCCAAGCTTGTAAGCATACATCAAGCACCCCTCCTCATTTAAGTTATAGTGAAACTTGCTTAAGTTGCAGTGAAAAGTTCTCAGCTGTGCTTGAAGCAAAGATTGTCTGATGGATTAATTGATGGATTAATTTCAGCAGCAGAAACTTTAAAAATGGAAAACAGTCAAATGTTCACTAACTAAAGCTAACTGGAAATTCATTAAAATGTTGGGAACTGGTTTAATATTTCAGCTTTCTTGGTCTTAATCTCCAATTTAAGCCTTCCTCTGGAATTAAGACAGCTCTGCAGACCACAGAGATGACTGTGCTATCAGGAAAGCTGTGTTCCTTCCACTGTAGGGTTGCTTACAAAAGGGTAAAATCCTCTTGTACCAGACTCCAAAACAAGTGTTTGGAGGATATAATTGCAGATAAAATTTCTGCATTCCAGATGGAAGTGTCTTTCTCTCCTCAGCATACCAGTCATATTGTGCACCTAGGTGAGATCAAACTTTCTGTAGGAGCTGGATTAGCCCACTAGCAGCAGGAGGCTACTAAGCGCAAGTCACAGATGGGGGTTACATTCATAGTCACCACCTGGATACAAAAAGCCTGTTTACTTGTATCAAAGGCATATAGCTTCCTGAATGACAATCTCTCTGATGAGAAACATGCTATGCAGAACAGAAGTACTAGGGGTTTTGCTGAGCCTCATTTGAACTGTATGAGAATTTTCTCCTTACTACAAACCTTGTCTCTTCATATCTGGAAAGATGCAAACTGTATGCTTCAAGGAGCTCCAAATCCTCTTACTATCAACACATGAAAAAGGAGTATTTGCCATGAATCATACAAGCCTTTCCAGTGATTAAGTAACTTGCAGACAGGCTGTTAAAGATCTGTATCTTGCAGACAGGCTGTTAGATTATATTTGTCCTAACAGCTGGATGACTGCTTACAAATTGAGGCAGAATCTGGCCTACATAGGCTTAGCTAAACCTCTAACAGTTCTGGCACTACTTTCAGGATGTCCTGGTTTGGGTGAAAACCAGGATAAAAAGAGTAAAGCTTAACTATGCATAATTTCTCCTTTAAAGGAACTCTACTTCTTTTTCTGTTTATTTCTTCCCCTCTATGGCCTGCAATTACTTCTCAAAGACTGGAAATGCTTCCTTCTTTATTGATTTTCTATTTACTATATAGGAGTTTTTTTACAGGCTTCCTCCTACAAAGCCTCCTTAGCTTCACTTCTCTTGTTAAATTCCATTTTGTGGATCACTTTAGAGAAGGATAAGTACTAGACCTTGTAACCTAAATGATGAGTACCTTAGAAACAGTTTATTGCACTGATAAATATAACACCAATCTCACTTAGTGTTGTCTAAACAAAAGATAACTTCCCTGGAGTGATGGTCTTGACACAGCATTCCTCCCCCAGGCCAAGATTTAGGCATGAGGGGATGGTTTGAGAGTATTTTAAAGACATCTTTGCTCTCTAGGGTTGCAGCTGTCTATATGCTCAGAGGGACACGGCACTGCACAGTGCCAGATGGCCTCTTCTCCTCCTTCAGCAGCACCTGAGATGAGGGTACAGATGGCAAGTCTCACCTGCTAGAGAGGAATAGCCCAGAGGCTGGGGTATGCAGAGCATTGCTTCTTTGCACTGCCTGTGTGGAAAAGGAGAATGTAGAGTATGGGGGGTTGAATGTAAATAATCTAGTTTGAGCAAACTTGACATTACTTTTGGCTCATACTTGCAGTCAACAAAGTAAAAAAGTTAAAAACCCTTTTTTTGGTAGTGAATAAAGCCTGTTAATAATACAGTATGGCCAGGTACCTGCAGACAGCACATTTAATTAGACCTGCTGCCTGTAAGATAGACATATTCATATCTAAAAACATGGAAGCATTATGCTTATACCAAAGCACTGTGATTTATTCTTCTATGCTTTTGCAGAAATGTGGAAAATTCCACCAACATAGATGTCTTCTGTCAGGCTAGCCAAAAATTAATATAGGTGTATTTAAAAAGGAAAGCAGCAGCAAAACAGAGACAAGACTCTAATGATATTTTAGTTGTTGAAGTGAATGATGTAATCTTGCTTTTTCAGAAAATTCAGTTGTAAATGAAAAGACTCATTCCTCCTTCAACAGCACTGAACTTTTCCTTTCCTATGAAGGAAACACATAAGCAGAACTACATCTTAATGCTGTTTACTTTGGAAATGTAATGTAGCAAAATCCTTCAGTCCATTCAGGATGCAAAGATCTGATCTGCAAACTATTGAAGGAAAAAGACTGTTTTTCAATTTATTTCAACAGGCCTTTTTTTGGGTCAAAAAAGGAACTACCTCTTCTATTTTTACAGGCTATCACCCTGGTTGCATTCCTGGAGATGTTTAAACTTGTCAATACTGCCATTAGCTCAAGAAGAAAAAGGAGCAGAGAAAACCCTGATATTTCCCTGCCCCAATAAATTGTGACTGCTAAGTGGGATAAGAGGGTGTCTCAGCAGCAAGAGATTTCGTCTTCCAGCAAAGCAGCGGCCGTGACTGCTGTCTGCTTTAAATACCAATGCTACCGGCTACATCACCATTGTCCCTTGACGGTCCCTGCTCATAAACCTCCACCGGGAGAGCGGCTTCTGCTCGTTCTGCTACGACCCAGAGGGACCTGGTGTCGGGCAAGCGGATTCTCAGGGGAAGCCGCTGAGTGCTGAAAAGAAGTGTTTCCACGCTGCTTTTGCGCGTCCCCCGTGGAAGCAGAGAGCGCTCACTGCCCACCCGACGGCAGGTGCCGGGGCACAGAACATCATCCCGGGAAACGCAGCGCTCCGTAATGGCCAGCCGGCTGCTGAATCGATTGTTTCATCCCCCGAGGCCAGCAGTGACAGAGATGCGGCCCCAGCTGGGAGGCAGCGGCCCCGGGGGGGTTCCCTGGGCACTGGGCGAGGCGGCGCGGGGGCGGTGAGGGGGGGAGGTGCGGGTGGGCGCTGTCCGCTGCGCCCGGTGCTGAAGCTGCCCGCGGAGGAGAGCAGGCTTGTTTTTAAACTGGGGCGAGGGGCGAGTAGTGTGAGATATCAGGGCTACTGCTCTTCTATGGGATGTTGTTCCAGACATCTAGAAGACCAGTTGGAATGTGGTTTTGATCACAGTTTCTGTCTAGACAAAAATATATTTACCATGTATTTAATACGTTGGTTTGAAAATGTATCCAAGCTAGTCCTGCTATCTGCTTTCAGAGGAATGGAGTGCAAAAAGAGTATGGGAAGGAGGAGAAAGAGGAGTTGTGGGACTTTTGAAAAAGGGTAGAGGTAAGGATTAAAAAGACAAGCTGTTCTTTTTAGGGCAGAATCAAATTTAACCAGAACTGTCCAGCAGCCGCAGAACTATTCCTTTTCAAAAGATGATGGATTTGTTTAATATTTCTTTATATGTAAACAGAGTTTCTTGTTCTAACTTAAAATAATAGCATGTCCGATGTCCAGGGCCTTTCTGTGTACATGGTATAAGTGTCTGCTCCAGAAAGTTTAGAGATGGACAAAAGGAAGATTATTATCTCCAATTTACAAATGGGAAGCTGAAGCATTAAGAAATTAAGGATTGAAATAAAGCAGCATTGAGCAAGGAAAAGACAATTACAACTTCTGTATCTGTTCTCAATATCATGAAAGACACATACCCCCAGTAGTCTCATTCAGCTTTCTTGGCAAGTAGGAATAAATAGGAGTGAATAAGCAAGGCTGCATATGAAACATTGTTGAGAAGGAAATTATTACCATATGAATTGGGCAATTCTACTGAAATATTAAGGGAAGGTGATAAGAATGGAATGTTCTGGAGACTCTGCCAGTTTCCTTTCCCATGCATTGTACTAGTAGTATTGTAGTGTTAATCCATTCAGTCATAGAAAGAGAAACAGGCCATTGGTGAATAGGCAGGGCAATGTCAAACTTTACACAAGATACAGATGTTCTTCATTATGAAAAAAAACTGAGAAAGGAGCTCATTAGTAGAGCTGGGTGAATAATGGGTTGTCTGGTTTTGTGGTCAAACAAACAAACAAACAAAAACAGAAGAGGAAAAATGATCAAACTAAGCAGAAAATTTTGAGGGTTTTTTACAAAATTTTGATTTCTTGCAGGGAAAAAGAGAGATTGAATGCAGGGAAGGGGGTTAGGGAGAAAGGAACCAATAAAATGAAAAACTGTTCACTGATCAGCTTTGCCTGATAGCAACTGTACAAGATATCTTCTCCAGAACAGCTGATGAGAGCAGATACTATTCAGGATAGAATGAATAGAGTATGTCTAAAGTGTCATGTCCTCTAAGTTACGTGTCCAGAGACAGCTAGACACAAGTTTCCTTTTTGGAAGATACTTAAGTCACTACACATGGAGCTGAGTCTTTTTTGTCTTTAACATTAATCCTGACAAAGCAAGAGCACACCAAGTACCATAATTTGTGACTGTTTCACAAGTCTTCCTTTACCACCACGTCAAACAGGCAGTATTAAAAGGTGATTTTAACACTGTGGGTTTTTTTTTTGTCATGACACAATAAACTTTGCTGGAAATATCTTGGTAAGAACTTCTGCTTCTCTTACTTTTGCTTCCTCCCACCTTCTTGCTTAACAGTGGTGTTTGTACTAATTAGGCATCTCTGCTCCCCCTCTTGTGTGGGGAACTAGGATGTGTCTCTTTTGTAAGATCAATATAAAATTGACTTTTATTGAGGAAAAAGTTAAATAGCATGTTATCAAGCTCTGCTCCCAAAGGAACCACAATTGTTACTAGAAGTTAATGAATAATGTGAAAAACATTCAGAAAGATGATCTTTAGTTGAGAGGACTGAGATCTGCTTTCTAACACTGTGATATACTACATTTGAGTATTCCAAACACTTACTGAGTATTCGTAGCAGAAGATCCCCATTAGAGCCTTGTGTCTGGCTTAAGGATACAAAAGTGTGTGTTTGAAGTTTTTTATTAACATTTTTAAGGTTTCCTTTTACCACCAAAGACAGAGTAATTGTGAAGAGTTCTGTGAGTTTGATCAGAGATTTAAACTTCTGGATTCTCTCCAAAGGCTCCAGCACAGAAATGTTTTTTTTGCCAAGAAAAGCAATTTAAACATGAGTAATGAGGGCACATTGTTAACCATTACTCTTTAAAGATCTATTTTTCATTTTTAAAGGCTGCACAAGCACAGACTATTTTTGGAAGTAACTTTCCCTTCATTCCCTCTTCAAAACCACAGAACATATATTCACATTCAGTAAGGAAAGGTGAATACCTTAATTCAAACATCTTGTACAATAAAAGCTAGACTTGCAAGGGAACTCATGATAGGTTTTTAAGAGTACATTCAGACTCAAGATCCAAGATTCAACAGCTTCCAACATGCAATAACAAGCCCTTTTGAAAATCCAGATACTTGGTGCCAACCAAGCTTTTTATTTTTCTTTTAGCCATTTCAGATTTTTCCTCCATTGAGTGAAATGCATGGTGTTTTCCAGATCATTGTTTAATATTTCACAGATTCACAGAATGTTAGGGATTGGAAGGGATCTTGAAAGGTCATCAGGTCCAAGCCCCCTGCCACAGAAGGATCACATAGATCAAGTCATACAGGAATGTTTCCAGGCAAATTTTGAATGACTCCGGAGAAAGAGACTCCACAGCCTCCCTGGACAGCCTGTTCCAGTGTCTGTCACCTGTACAGTGAAAATGTTTTTTCTCACATTATGTGGAAACTCCTACATTCCAGCTTGCACCCACTGCCCCTTGTCCTATCATTGGATGATGCTGAGAAGGGTCTTGCTCCATCCTGCTGACACTCACCCTTTACATATTTGTAAACATGAATGAGGTCACCCCTCAATCTCCTCCTCTCCAACCTAAAAAGACCCAGCTCCCTTAGCCTTTCCTCTAAAGATGTTCCACTCTCTCAAGTGAAATCCAAGGTAACTATTAATTTGCAAATAACACCAAGTTAGTAGATTAATCAACTCTAACTGCTTTTCTGTTAATTAATGAATTACAGAATCAGTAGATGTCAGGAATGTAAATTAATGTATTGGTAGTCTTTTACTACCAAAAAAAATCAATTCAAATTGTTTTTCAGGTAAACCAGAAATTGGCTGAAGGACCATAAACAGAAGATAATAGACCACTGAGGTGGTAACAAGCATCAGCAACTTTATTATTTCCTGCAACCTCTTATATAGCCTAACTAACCAAAACACCCCCCACATTGGTCCATGTTAGCTGTTCACAGACCATCTTCCCTATTCCCATAGGATACTGCCAGCTGTAAAAGCTTCTCTTTATTTTCCTAACCCAACTTCTTAATCTCTCTTTCCCTTTTGTTCAAGGACACAACTCCCATTCCTCAAGGTTAAAGCCACCTGCAGCTTTTTGCTTGCATACATCAGGGACATATATTAGGCCTCATAGTAATTAATTTATTTTATTTAGATGACAAAGCTGATTCTACAGGACATTTTTGCAGCTCTGCAAGACTGTAGACCCTTTATTTCCAAAGAAAGAAACAAGACTAATGACTGACATGGAAATTTTACAGAAACAAGGTGTTTGTCACCAGGCTGTTCTGCCAGGCTTCAATCCCTTCTCACACTCAGGAAGCCTTGCATCAGGAACTTTTTCTATTGTGTCTATACCTACTGGCTAGCCCATCATAAATCAGAGATGCCCTAAGAATTATTTGCCATTATTTTGGTGTTACAGATGGCCTTACACCAAGATTTGCAATACGTTTTTTCAGAAGGTCATGTACAGAATGAATGAAATCCATATTAATTTACATAGTTGGTCCATTTCCCTTGCATCTGTGGATGTTTTTCTAAGAGATACAGTATCACTCAAGCATGTAGATATCCTGAACGGGTTGATGAATCTTTAAGATCAAGTCCTATTAGATAGCTTGAAATGCTGTTACACAGTTGTACATAACACACATTGAGGAAGAATTCCCACAGTTTTACCAAGGAAATAAAAGTTCTTACCAAAACCCAGATGTGCTGTGCTTCCTTGGGATGACTATTAGAGATTCAGTGAGAGAAGGAAACAAAAGCAAGATTTTTAAACAGATAAACTGTATGGTCATCCAAAGGTAACTGAAAGGGGGGTGTAGAAAGTCTTAGGATATGTCTCTGTGTGAATGTATTAGACACTGAAGTTCCTTTAAAACATATGCTGAATCTCTCATGAGTCAAATGTCACTATGTCAGATATCAATTGCTTTAGCAAAGTCAGAATCAGCTCAAGATTTTTCAGAGCATTACCAAAATCAGTTTACTGAAGTCTATATTACACTAAGTTCTTTGACAGTCCTGTTTTTCCTTGACATAATCCAGCAGCCAGCCTATGAGAAAAAAACGTCCACTACAATATTTTGTAAAATTTATCGTAAATACTGTTTTTCTTTTTAGCAGTTCTACTTTTCCCTAGCAGTTTGATAGGGAATAGAATGCTTTATTGAGCAGACATAAATTCTTTTCCATTTCATCTTCTTGATCCTGTATCTAAATAATACCTTTTCTTCCACAGTGCTGTAAAGTGATTGCATATCATCAGTGCTCAATACTTTTTCTAAAGAGTGGCTTTCAAAAATAAGGCAGTCCTGGTAACTAACCTGCCAGATCAAGGAAAGCAGCATGCAGTTACTTAGCTGCAATGGCTATTGTGCTGAAATAATTTTAGGAGAGAACAATTTTTCAGTATGAACAATTTTTCTAAGAAAAATGCTAATTTAATCTAAACAACAACTATATTTGAACTGTATGCATTGTGCATGAACTGCATCCATTGTTATGAGTGTGAAGAAGCTCATTAAAGATTAGAATAAACAGGAGTGATATCTAATTTGATTAAAAAAGAGTACTGGTATTTAATATTTATAAACAGTTAAAAAGATTTTTCTGTTTCCTTTTACTTATGGTCCATCTCTTTCATTTCTCCCAAGTAATTACAGAGAAGTCATCTAAATGCTTTTATATCTCTCATGACAATCTTTTTCATGTCTGTGGTCAAATACCAACTCTCAATTTTAAAATATACTGGTAATTCCCCTTCTTCCATTGCCTGTACTGTTGCATGTGTACATTTGTAGCTTTCTCACCTTTGTCTCAGGTGAGAGCTGGACTTATAATGAGAAAATGAATCAAACATTTTCCTAGACCCTTCAGGTCTGATGCTGCAAACATTTCCATGTTTAACTTTAGATATGTGCACAGTATCTCTGAACTCAGAGAAAGGTTGCAAAACTAAGAGTGAATAGAAGTGTTGCACTGAGGATTAAGAACTTCACCATTTGTTCTTTCAATAACTAATTTTATTTATCTCTTGTTTTCTTGTCTGAGCAAAGCAATTACAGCTAAATGTTTAAAGGAGTTTAGATGTTGAGATAGCTGACTTCCACTTCTTATATAAACCCGTAGGGACTTCTGGGGTACCTATGGTATCATATTATTCATGTACTAATGACTCCAAGATAATTTTTTAATATCCATGTTGCTCTGTCAAACAAAGCCCTTGCTTTTTCATTCAATAAATATTTCTTCATGAAAGGCAATGCTTCTATTTAATGGGTATATACACATATAGATGGCCTGATTTTCTGATCTAAAGTACACTGTACCCCCTTAGCACTGGCATATACTCTAATGCTGCTGTTAACATTTAGGATATAATGCATACTTTATGCAATACAGATGGTTGGGATAGGATAACTGTCAGACAACTCATTCCCACATTCCCAATGAACACAAATGATGGATCACTGGATGCTGAAACTAACATACTGCAACAGGAAGAAAACTGGAAAATTAACAACTATTTCCTCCTACAGTATTATTGCTAAATTATCTTTTTTTCTGTACTTAAATAATAATCCTAAATAATCTATTTTATTGAGACCTGGTACATCTCTCCACTCACCTATGAAGCATTTCAGCAACCAGAAATGAGCATGTCACTGAAGTTTCCCATCCTATATGGTTACCCAAGAGAGTATGGTCATGGCCTTTTTTAATACTCCCAGTAATACTTTCATGAAAACTGGTTATGATGATGCATGAGTTTTTACCTCTAGCAGGAGGAGATAATTTAGTAAATGTAGTTCCTCAAAGGAACCTGGAAAGTGATGGGAGCAGCAGGGCAGAGAAAAATTCAGAAAAATGCATGCCTTTAGTGGCGAACAAGTGAGCCACATGGGTCACTGAGAGCAGGACGGTGTCACTGAAGGAGTCAGAGCACTGCACTGCATTTGTGAGGCCGCACCGCCACCTGGGGCAGGCCTCGGGTATTACAGTCTCTGTCCAACACTGGATGGCCTTTTCCCCCCCCTCTTTAAAACACCTGCTACATAACTGCAATGGGAAGATGCTGTTACAAATGGTGGCAGTTGAGCTTATATTTATTAATAGATATCAATATGTCAGCATATTGTTACGGGAACAAAAGCACTGAGGCAGGCCAAGGAGCACAGGCCATGTCACCTGAGGAATGGGAGCAGCTGAGATACTTCCTAATCTCTCACAGCTGCCAAGTGGGCTGCCTGGGCTTCAGCTGCCAGGACAGGAGACACTACTATTGGTTACCAGGAGACACTATATAGGTTACTCTAAACGCACTGACCTGTAGCGCTTCAGTCTCTACAGCTGACCGTGGGTGTGTGACCCCGGGCGGGGGAGGCAGCCGGCAGCTCCCTGGCGGGCTCCTCTCCAGCCAGGCCGTCCTCCCCGAGCCACGCTACGCAGAGAATCAGGAGGTGACAACTAATGGCCAAATGCTTAAGAACAGTTCGGTTTTCATGGCTTTCCGAGGCCTCCTTCTATTCGTGTCTGTCTCTGAAAACAGACGGCTGGAAAAACTTAATGCCCTCAAATCAGGAGATTCTTGTGCCATCTACGACCATCTCAACTCAGTCCGGGACTCCTTAGGTGTTAAAAACTCGGTGACACAGGTAAACTCCACGAGACCGAGGGCGAGTCCTCCCGCTAGCCGCTGCCTGGTGGGCTGAAGGGATCCTCTCCCACCCCCTCCACTGCCCCGCGCGGCCTGACTACGCTCCCCATGGTGCCCCGGGGTGGCCGCGCAGCGCCATTGGCCGGGCCGGCCGGAAGGGGCGGGGCAGCGCTGTTGTTCTGGCCGGCGGCGGTAGGAGCGCGGGGCTACGCGGAGTGCCCGTCCCAATGGCGGCGCTGAAGTACGCGGGGCTGGAGGACACGGACAGCGAGGAGGAGCTGCCGCCGGGCTGGGAGGAGCGCACCACTAAGGACGGCTGGGTTTACTACGCCAAGTAAGGGAGCGGGGTGAGCCAGCACGTCTGGAGCCCTCTGACCGCCCGCCTCTTCGCCCCGGGGCAGCAGCCGTGCCGCCGCTTCTCAGCGCGGGCGGTGTGTGTGGGGGCAGTAGGAGTCGCCGTTTCCCGCCCTTTAGCAGCGGGGTGGCGGGGGCCGGAGCAGGGCTTGGTGCCGGGGGCGGTCTCTGTACGCCTCGGTTTCCGCGTGCGGTGCCCTGACTTCTGCGAGCGCTGAGCGTGGGCTGGGCTCTGCTAGCGGCCGCCTCCCCGGGAGGAGCCCCGCCGTGTCCGCGGGTGGGGAGTGGGCAGGTGGGTCTGTGCGGGGCCGGGCAGAGCCACAGCCGCCTCCTGCTCCGTGTGGGAGGGATGCTGGAGCGGCGCTAGCCACTCCTGGGTCCCGGAGCGATCCGTCACACAGCGGTAGCTGTTGCTTGGCACTTCGTGGGTTTTCTGTAGCGCATCTTTACAGTTACAGGCACTCGAGCTTTACACAATGTTGTAGTTTTCTTAGTTTTCCTTCTTGTAGGAATAGAGAAGAAAGAGGTACAATGGAAGTTAAAAGCTGCAAATGCTCTCCTCAGCTCTTCAGTATACCACAGTTTTGACAAGAGAGAAAAATAAGCATTTAGCACCATCTACTTGTATTACCCCCCAAAAAATTACACCTGCACGGGTTGCAGCATAGTTGTGATACCTCTGCATATTCTGGAAATTCGTTTTTAAACCTCAATGACAGTATGAACTTCAGACATCTGGAATAAGATACTTTTGTTTAAGGCTTGTAAATGTCTTTGCCATGAGTTATGTATGTACACAGTCTATTACCAGAGCCTGGTGGACGTATGTTTGTTTGTCAGCCTTTGATAATTTGGATACATATCTCGCATCAGAAAGAGTAACACAGTATCTTGAACTTCAGGGCACTCAAACACTAAAGCTGCAAGGGCTACTGCAGGTCATGCAGATGTACTAAGTGTACGTAGTCTCAGATGATCAGGTGTGAGACTGATTCTTGTATTATTGTATTTTGTCACTGTGGGCTAAAGTGTGATTATTATAAGGAGATTGCTTATGTTGTGTGCAAATGGCTGTTGGTATTAGATCTCTATTTAGTGATTATTTGAGTATTTTATTCAATAATACCATCAGTCTTTCTTTCATAGTAGGCAGCTAGCAATTTGGATACTTGCGAGTAATCCCTGCTTGAGTCAATATAAAAACTTTGTTATTTTAAAATATTTAATAAGATATAACTAACCTTATTTCAGTGCTTTGGATATCCTAGGACCTCGTTTATGTGCACAGCACTTTGCTTATTAGTCTGTAGTACAGAAAACCATAGGAGAGAATATATTCTGTTACAGTGATTTGGGTGTACACATTCTTTGAATTAGAAGACATGTGATACCATTATCAGCTACATTAAATAAACAGGCTGCTAGTTAAGGCCTTTATGTAAATTTCTCTGTTCAAAACTACAATTGCTCATGTAGAAATCCTGAGTTATTTACCTTATAGCTTGCAAATCTGTCTTACTAACATTAGTTCTACTAGTTTCTGGTTATATTTTTGCTTCTTTTATTTTTTTCTTTCAAGAATCACCATCTTTTTGACACATTTTTGAGTCTCTTATTATTTTTTAATGACTTAAGATTTCTTTCTTCTCATTGTAAGCAACAAAACTTCTGTTGAAAGTCAAACATGACTTTTTATAGATTCTGATTATTTGCTTTTTCTGGGAACTGTGGAAATATAGAAACCTGATAATTTCTAGTGGCAGCTTTGCACTTTCTTAAATGAGGGATTGACAGTGTTTGCATTTTTTTCTCCTTTATTAAAAAAATAGTTTAACTTATTTAGCATATGTAAACAGAACAAAAGATTATATCAGAAAAGTTATTAGGCAGTTTCGAAATCTTCAACTTTTCTTTCCCTACAGCCACCTGGAAGAAAAAACACAGTGGGAACATCCTAAATCTGGGAAGAGGAAGCGTGTTGCAGGAGGTTTGTGTTTATCTTTTTTTTTTTGTGAAGAGCTGAAATTGTTACAAACAGTTTGGGGCTTGTGGAGGAACTAGATCTCATTTTGATCTTCTAGTGGACACTAAACCCCAAGGCAAACTGAGCTTGCAAAATACCCCTGATTTCAGAGAGGTTTTACAAAGTATCTGTGTGGAGTGATAACTTTGCAGTTTTATGGCCTTCTTGTGTTGCTCCATAAAGCAAAAGTACTAATTACAGGATTGTTTTACTGGGGCTCTTAAGGCATATAGTCCAAGTCTAGAATTCTCTGATTGGGTTCTGATATGCTGGTGTCCATTAGATAATATTTATAGTTGGATTAATATTCTTCAAAGAACGTGCTTCATCAGAGTAACCCTGGCACAGAAGAAAGTTCCATTAGCTTTCATTTTACTTGTTTCCCCTAATGGAATTGAATGTTTGTGTCAGAACAGAAGCCAGCCAGTGTTTCCACTTCAGATGTGTATGTCTTCTTAAGGACCTTGTATCAGTGCCTGAAATTAGATCTTCCCAGAAGCTTCTATCTGGTGTACCTAGGGCTACTATACTGTTGGCAAGCCATGTTTCATTGGCATTGGTAATGCGACTATAACTGAATGCTTTCAGTAAATTTTGGACCTATTGAATGATAAGTGAATACTTTCTGCCAGTATTAACAATACTAGGAACACTCCCTGTCAAGTACTTCTGTAGGGTGTTTTATATAATTTATTTTGTAAAAATTTGTGATTTTGGTTCTCTTATCTCTCCTTCCAACTTCATAGAGCCATAGAATCACTTGATTTTGATTTAATATATCTTATACCCACTTGTGGGTTCTGATTTTAAACTATTTGGTATGTATTGCATGTAAATATTCCTACATTTAGTTTAATGTTCTTGCAGTTCATGGGGGATGGATACTAAACTGTGCTCAGTATAGATGTATACGTACTAAGAAGCATGGTCTCACTTTGCCAGTTTGTAAAGATTGTTTCACGTTATACTACAAAGATTTGGGTTTTTTTAGATTATCTTCTTACTAAATGTGCTAGTCATTACAATTGTACCAAATCTCCTGTATATTGTACTTTCATTAGAGACCAATTGGGTGCGATTAGGGAAGCAAACCTTCTTTCATGTTCCAGTATTCAAGTGCAGCAGGTAGCTGCATTGCCTGCAGAAATAATGCAGAATTCAGCGACATCTGAGAAGTCACTTAAACTTCAAATTTGAGTGTACTCTAATGCAGGAAAAAGGATAATGTCTTATGTCTTTCCTAGATCTACCATATGGATGGGAGCAAGAGACTGATGAAAATGGACAAGTCTATTTTGTAGAGTAAGTATGTCAAAATATAGAATATGGACAAGTGGGACGTTTATTTCATGCTGCATAGACTTTTTGAATTGGACACTGTGACAATATCATCTGGAAAGGCAAAGAAATGAGTAAATACAACTTCAGAATCTGTATGCAGATGTTACAGTTGTAGCAGTGTCTGAACACCCATTTGTGGTTTTCTGTTCCATGTACAATAGAAATGTTTGCTTAGGTGGAAGGCTGAAATGACCTGCATATCTACTTCTCAAAATGTGAACTGACCCTCAAGCAATGTTTATGTAGGCTCATTTTATTTGAGTACCTTTACGGATAAATGCTGTACCTGTACATTTAAAAACATCTAGAACTTCATGGCTGTTTGTTAACATTGCAGTAGTGCTTTAACTTTATAAGATGAAAACAAAGTTGCTGCACTCTGACTCACTTTACATATAAAGATCAGAAAGAAGAAAGGACAGGAATTGATCTATCAAAATTTTTTAGAATGGAAAGGGAGGAAGAAGTTCAAAGAAGCAGAAAAAGGTTTATTCCTAGGAACATTTCATTTTGTATCTTTCAATGGCAGAGTTAAAACGGGGTGGTTATCTTAAAATGATTTGGTAGAATCAAGAGTGTTCACAGGCCCAAGTATGAAATATAGCTTCTGTCCTATAACTAAGGGCTGAAGACTGAAAAGTTCTTGCTTAATGTCTGTCTGAAATTGTCTGAAGAAACCTAAAACTTGGATTTAGGAAGGTGAGCCTGACCCAAATTTTGCCATTTGCTGAGGTGATGTGAAATTATTTGTTTCCTGTAGTTTGAGAAAAAAGTACTGAAGTACATTTCTCATTGGTATGTTGTTTTAAGGGAGTAGTGTAGGCCCCTTTTATAGAGCTCTGAAGATGTGTTCTTCCCTAATATAATGAGATTTTTCCCTTGACAACATTATGCTTTTTATGCAGAGGTTTGCACAACAATCAGAATGGCATTGTGAAGTATGTGAATACAATTATTGCCACAAATTAAGAAGTTATTTGATTAAAAAATATATTTGGGGCATTTTAAAACTGAAAAAAAAAATTTTAAATGTAAATAATCCACTGAAATTTTACACAGCAGTGGTTGTAAAATTTGTAAAATTTAAATGCAGAATACAGAAGAGTATTCAAGCAGTTGAATTTTTCTGTTCTTTTGCAGTCACATAAACAAAAGGACTACCTACCTTGACCCAAGACTGGCCTTTACAGTAGAAGATAATCCAGTAAAACCTACTACTAGACAAAAATATGATGGAAACAGTACTGCAATGGAAATACTCCAGGGCCGTGACTTGAGTGGGAAAGTTGTTATAATCACAGGAGCAAATTCAGGAATAGGTAGGTTAATATTGCACAAAGTAAATTATGGCAGTCTCTATCTTACAGGCTGCTTTGCTCTTTGTTCTTATCTGTTCACTTTTGGTATTCAAACTGGGTTTGCATTTTTTCCATGTAAAACCTTTAGTTAGAAAACTGTTTGTGTGTGTACTGCTTTTTAAGAAGAGTGGAGAATTTGTAACTTGAAGGAGAGCTACAGGAAAGATGTCGGTTGGTTTTTGTCTAGAAAAAATACTGGAGACATTTTACATTAGGTAAATATATAAAGGATGGCTGTGGATGGGAAGTTTATTTTTATGATCTTGGTGCTAGGACAAGGAACAAGGTTTGTATGGCTGCAGGGGGCTTCAGATAAAACTTTCTAATGGCAGCAAGTAAACTTGGGTAAAGATTTTCCAAGTATGCTGTGGTATTTTATCTCAATGTATTTTAAAGTCAACTTGATGATGGACTTGTGTCAGAATGTCACATTTAATGATCCTTTAGGGCAAAAAAATAAACACTTGTCACTTTTTGAAATCCCTATTAGTTGTGTTTTCTAGTAGTTTCATAAATCCCTTTAGACAATGTGTTTAGGTATCTGTTACCAGCTATAGAAGCAATACTAGGTGAGTATTCAAGAGGTTCTAATTAGCTGCTTTTGTTTCATTTTTATAATGAAGCTTTGGTGCTTAGGGGATTTGCCTTTCTTCTCAGCAGACAGGATTTCTTCTCCAATTTAATTTGCTAGGCTATTTGAAGTTACGCTCAGCAACCTGCACAGGATATATTGTCTTATGTGGCTAAAATCTGTGGAGGAACCACAAATACTAAAACACTGGTGTGGTTTGTTGTTAAATTTGAACTTCTGTAGTAAATGAGGGGATCTGCCTAAATCCCAGATAACTGTTAATCTTTTGTTCCCTTTTTTGGTTTGCATTTTTCTTTAGGGCGGGATTACACCAATATTGAAATTGGAGTCCTTATGAAAATTATTTGGTGGGTGTTTTTTTTTTGTGGTGGTGTTTTTTTGCTTTTTTGGTTTTTTTTGCTTGTTTTAATGCAGGATCTTAAGTGCATTTATTAGGACACTGGAAAACCTTGGGGACTTTCAGGAACATGGGTTAATAGGAGGACTTATGACTCTGAATTCTCTTGGTCTTTGCCCCTTAATTATTTAAGTTATTGAGTGTTATATGAGTGTTATCCCAAAGCAGTCAGATGAAGAATTTGGAGCTTTATTGTGGCCTCTAATATGGGCTTTAACAGTACATGTCCTGTTGTCGTTGAGTGATAGCTGCAACAGATTGTCATTCTTGATCAGGCAGCAAGTGTACTTACCTGTCTTGATGAGGAATTTGTGGATTTTATTAAGATTTACATTCCAGATTTTTGGTACAGCATGCCTTTACGTTGCATCCAGCAGCAGAATTTGGTTTATATGCAACTGCAGTTTCAGATGATTTAAAAATTAACTGGACTGAAATTATTTGCCTTCAGAAGGTAAAGAGCTGCCATTCAGATTTGATGAATGAGCTCAAAGTGTTTCATATGTGGCAAAAGATTAATCCCAGATGTACGATGCTTTTATCAAGCATGGTTTTCCCCTGTTTCTCCCTTAGTTTATAATCTTAATTGATCAGAAGTGGGTATGTGCTTGTGCCAGATCTTCTTTGCTTCTTACATATGTCCACAGATATATATACACACACACATATATATTCTTGATTTCTGTTGATTTGTGAATGCAGGATTATCACCCCTGTCAGAAGTGTACCAAGAAGAGTGAGAGCATTAGTGGAATAACCACTGGTTAACTGCTTTGAACGTGTCACTGTCCTGTAATAATTGCAGTGTGGAGATCCCTGTGAGCTTTAATATATCTACACAGTTCTTTGGGACTCCATGTGGAAGTACTAATGAACTAGCTCATGTGGAATCTTACTAGTTTTGGTGCTTATTCCTCAGTTATTTTAGGATTTCAGTACTGGGCTCTATTTTGTGTTGTAGTTAATTCTTGTAAACATTCTGTGTATTTTGGAGCTAATATTTCCCTCCTTTAGTATTGTGAAGAGTAAATGATTACTGTATTTTCAGAACACATACTTTAAGAAGTGTAACTGTTCCTGTCCATTAAGTAGAATGTGATTGAAGAAGAATAGATTACTTGGTGAGAATTTGTTCTTAATAACATAAGGAAAAAATCATCAGCCCTCTTGTCAAAATTAGTTTGAGTTCTATGTTTGAAACAGTCTGTATTTTTTCTACTTCTGAGTTGTAACTTGGTAGAGTGCAGTTTATTGAAATGCAAAAAATCCATTTTCAGTTTCTTCATTGTTGGATGCTCAAATTTTGAAAATGCTAAGAATCCCTTGAAAGATGGATAAACAGAAGTTTGGGTTTTTTATTAATCCATATACAGTGTGTTAAGAGGGAAAAAACCATCAACAAAGATTGAATGATACATTATTTGTCTTTGTTTAAAAATCTAATATAGAGAAACCATTGTAGCTTACCAGGAACATGTTATTGTTTTTTGTTTTTGTTTTTTTTCCTCATAGTTGAAAAAATTCATTTTTTGAAAAATAGAGATGCTTACCTAATTACAGAGGGATTACTTTGGACAGCATCACTGGTAGAGATCTAGTGATATCATACATCCTAGATTCTCAGGTGTTACTTCACTGACATTAACACATTAATGTGTTTATTTAATTTTTTTTCTTCTGGCAGTGAAGTCCAGATACTGTTTGGATATATATTGTTTTAAAGTTCAATCAAAATATTAGTCTGTATTGCATCAGAATTTGAGGGAACTTTTAGTCATGGTAAAGGTGATGTAGTAAAAAGAGGTAACACTGACTACTAAAGAGTTTCATCTTGTGTCAGTCCTTCTGGTCCTAAAACAGAATCACAGAATCACAGAAATTAGGGGCTGGAAGGGACCTAGAAGATCATCTAGTCCAACCCCCCTGCCTGAGCAGGATCACCTAGACCAAGTCACTCAGGAACAGATCCAGGCGGGTCTTAAGTGTCTCCAGAGATGGAGACTCCACAACCCCCCTGGGCAGCCTGTTCCAGAG
>VYZU01018496.1:0-26536 GCA_013401355.1 Ceyx cyanopectus | reverse complement strand
TTCACCCAAACCAGGACACACATGCAACATGCAGGTGACTCTCTAAATTAGCCTAATGGAGGAGACTGCAGAGGAATCTATCAATCAAAATTCTTACAGGAAGGTGAAGAGGCATATTACCAAGTCTTGTGCTTATATCCCTGTTCCCTTTTCCTTCAATTCCTAAATATGATATAGAAGATTTCTCTGCTCTCTGCTTGAATAATTTGACAGAAGGTAAGAATTGTGCAAATCTCTCTTCTGTGAGAGATTTTCCTGAAGATTTGATTCACTTGGGTTCATAAATCTCTGGGTTTTGCTTTGAGGTTTAAGGACATATGAGCTGCAAAACTGCAAACTGATCTCACATTAATAGCGTGCAAAATTGCAAAATTACAAAGCCATAAATAGATTTACATTTGCAACTTAGGAACAATGGGCTGACTTTCCCGTTTGTAACAAAAATCTGCAGTCAGGCACATTTTACCCTACACCCCCCAGTACATGTGCACACAGATATACGTGTAGCTGATTTACTTGCTGGAAATTTGTGAGCTAATCCAAAGACAGAAAGCTTATAGAAAGTAAACAATTTCGAGAGTATTCTTTCTCAAAGAGTCCTTCATTTTAGACTTCTGGATTATTTCATTTTTATTTTTTCTTGTAATACAGAATGCAAATCAAATAAAACCCACACCATGTAAAACATGAAATCAGTCAAACTACTGAGACTGAAAGGTTTCTGTTTGTACTAGAATATTTAAACAGAAAATACAAATACCAGATTTGAATGCACACATGCAGGTAAATTCAGCAGCTATGGTAAAATTAAGTAACCTCTTTTCTTTTTCTGCACTAATTTCATAACACAGGAAGCTCCTTTCAAGAATAAGTCAGGAAAGAACAATTGTACCAATATCAATGTATTATATTTACATATTTTCACTAAAAGCAAGATAATCAAAGTGTAATATAAAAATAGTAAATTTATATTAATTTGAAAGGGATTATTTCAGTGAGGAGAGTTACAGTAGTCAAAAGGGACTATTTCAGTTTAATAAAAGCAAATAGGCAGGGGATGGGAGGATAAGGTATTTACTTCATATTTTCCATTCCAATTTCACCCGTGAAAGAAAAAGGCAAGGGGTCTATCTTACTTATGACAAATGTTGGGCTTGTAAGAAGTCACCCATACCAATTTCCATCACGCGTTGCAGATATAAGTATGTGTCTCTTATTATCGTTATAGGTACTGTTTATTCTGGGTGACAAAGAAGGAAGCCAGGTTTAAGCTTCACTGTCTCGAGTGTTAAGCTTTTTCCTGGAGTTGAGCTCAAATAAGTCTTATTAATATGCCCCATAATGGGTAATGTTCAGATTAACTAACTAACACGCCTCAAAACAGCAACAGTTAGAGATACAAAGTGGAGGAAGGAGGCACATCCAGAAATGAACCAATTTCCAAAGAGATTTAGGAGCATAAGGTTGACAATAGTTGTGAAAATCCCACTTTTAAGAGCTATCTCCATGAGGTACGTGCAAGTTAAGCACATACAACAAGACCCACAAGAAAGCTATGCATTTTTCAAGTTCCTGAACCATGAAAAAGGTTCAGCTGAACTGTGAAGGGCCTCCTTCACTTACTAACATCCCTAAAAAATATCCCCTAAAGAAGCTCTGTTTTTTCCGACTATACAGATGGATGGGTCATCCTCTTCTGGGCAGGAGTTCCAAAACAGCTGATCCTTCCCTTTTGACTTTGCAGCTTGGAGGTGTGTAGCCTATTATGGAAATCCATTACCCCTGTGCCAGACTCTTTGCAAGGATCACATTACATCTGTCAGGTGAGGGTGCAAAGACTCACTTGTGCTACCTGGTGCTAAGTGTGGGAGAAAAAGGTGTTTTGTAGGTAGAGATGGTGCTGACTGACCAGAAAGTAGCAACTCCCTTTGACCCAGCTCTCTGCAAAGAGGAGTGCCTGCAAACACAGCTCCATTTCCCACCTCCCCGCTGTATGTACGCTCTCAGCACTCTGCTCTCAAACATGCCCACAAACCCATCAGTGGAATATTAGGCCTCTTCTAAGCAGGTCTGGGCTATGTTTTCTCTGTCATTCTCAAGTCAAGTTAGTCAAAAAGCAACTACTTTGAGACTCCTGCTGCAACCAGACAGCTATATGAAATGCCTATCAGCAGAAACTGAGGTACGTCAGAGCAGGGAGTGTGTGCATCAAAAACACATGTGACTGGGAAAATTGCCTGATTCCAGGCTTTGTCAGGAAACCTGCTGCAGTTCTGAGGAGATAGGTGAGTCTTCATCAGATAGACATGGGCACCGAGAGATTTCTGTGGGCCTAGGTCTAGAGCTTTGCCTTCACTAACACCACTGAGAATCCTAACGCAAAGGCAATGATCTTTCCTGTTGTCTTTTTTTTTTTTTTTTTACTATATTATTTATTCCTATTTATTACAGGCCTAGTAAAATTCAGTATTTAAAAATTATTTTGTCTTCCATGTAAGAGCTCCCAATGGTTTTGGACCTGTGAAGCAACAGAGAGAAATATCTGCCAAAAACCCTCCTCAGACCAGGAAGCATTAGGAAATAGTCTCAGGAAAGCCTAATCCCTCAGTATTTGTAATTCACAAAAGTTTGGCTGAGTCTCCAAGCCTGTGGATGCTTATGTGAATTGAAATCACTGATCTTTTTAAAAATTAAGTCCTCTCTCAGAAGCATTTGAAACACTCATCTTGCTGCAGACTTGAGCTTGGGTAAAATCAAATGAGTTTTGTGTCCCCACTGCCACTGAAGACATGCCTACAGCATAGATAAGCTCCTAGCTGGCATGGCTGATTGTAGATCTCTTGGCATGGACTGCAGATCAGGCTGTGGAATCCCACCAGAGATCTCAAGTATGTTCTCAGATCACTCCTCCCTGCAGAAGCCTGCACCAGTGTGCATTCATGCCTCTTTTTTTAACTCTGTAAATTCCATAGTTTCCTGTCCAGTTAACTGAAAAAAATGTGGATCACCAGCAGTAAAATAGGTTTTTTATGAAAGACAGAGAGAACTTGATCTTGGCAAACCATGCTCTAGTATCACTGGCCAGCTTGGCTTTCCAAGTGTGGCAAAGTTTTGGCAAAAATAAATATATAAATATATAACTGCAGCAATCAGCAGGAGGGAAGCAAGCAGAGGAGAAGGCTTTGCCCAGCAGCAGGCTGAGAAGGACTGATAATGAATGACTGATGATGATTACATGCAATTTTTTACTTCCTGCAAAATGATAGATACTGGCCAAGTCAGTCCCACAGTGCCAGAGCGCCGCAGAGCCAGGCTGCAAAGCCAGCTCGCCAGCAGACCCCTGGCTCCTTGGCAGGTGGAGTGTCCAGCTTTGGGAGATGAGCTGCCCCGGGCACCTCAGGGCACCTTGCATAAAGCAGCTCCTGGGTCACCACCACAGGCAGCACAGCCCCTTGGCAGGAGCGGTCAAGAGAAAGCAATGGCAGGGGGACAAATTCAGAGGGCAAGAGGAGGAGGAGAAACACACTTAACAGAAGTGCTTGTAATTAATGGATTGGCGATGAGCAGAAAGTTTACATATGCACTTGGAGAGGAGGAAAGGATGCTTAAGCTTCCACCATGACAAATGCAAGCAAGAAACAGGGAGGAAAGAACTATTAATCAGTGGCACAAACATTTTTTCCCCCCGCCCTCAGGAGAAGCCCGTCCAGGTAAACTGCTCAGAGTGGCTGTTTCCAGATTGCCTTTTACAGAGGACAGCTCAGCAGGCCCTGCCACTGCCTGCCATGAGGCAGCATCCTTTAAGCTCAGCTCCTACTTCATCTCCTCACACAAAGTGGAAAAGAGTCCTAAAGACAGCTTATGAGTAAAAACCTTCATCTTCATGTTTCAGCTACTGTTGTTATTCACAGCACACCTTAAGAAGCATGGCTACCTGCCAATCAAACAAATACCACTCTACCGAGTCCCCTAAACAGCCATCTGATCCTTTTCTAACTGTTGTTTAGAGTTGTTTAGGGGTGCCCATGGAGTGATGATTAACAGCCCCAGGCACTGTGCAAGCACTTGGAATATGCATTTCTTACTAGTAGGGACATTTTTTCCTTCATATTTTTATTGGTTGTGTTTTATTAGTCACATTGCTCTTCAGCCTCCCTGCAGCATTGGCAGCAATGCCATTAGCTCAAGATGAAGGTGCATGTCCTCCCTTCATGGCTGAGGTGAGGTACCACAATAAAAGCAATATCAATAAACAGTACATCGCAGAAAATTAATAAGCGGTGTACTGATGAATTGTTGGCAGCTAGTAGTGACTACAGAATAGGTAACACACTTAATATCAAGTAATTTCTTGTTTTGGTTGCTAAGAAAGTATTTAGGAGTCTCAATAGCATGTAGTAAAACAGACTGGAGAAGGTATACAAATACTAAGTGAAGTCCAAGCACATTAATTACTTAGTAAGTGCTTGTAATTATCTGAAAACTGAAGCACCTTGCTTGATCTGACATATGTAGTGTTACTCCCTTACACCAGCCACGAGAAACATTGTGGAAACACTGGCACTGTGTGATCCCACTCCCTGACCCCGGTTATCTTATTGATCTGCACAGCAGGCCAGAGCCTCACAGTATCCCAGAGTTAGAGAAACCTTTCCACACCCATTTTGCAACTGGGTGAGGAGAAAGAGGGACTCCTGGAAGGTCTTAAACCATACACGGAGGTGAAAAAGTATCATAATACACCAAGACTCTTACAAAAGAATAATAATATCTGGGGTTTAATTCTTGGCTTTGTCCACATTTTTCTGTGCATAAAATAAGGATACTACTACATATCATCATATGCACATATATAGGTCCCACAGGATGACAGTTAACATGTCACCCACCTAAAAGGCACTTCCATGTTACTACTATCATAGTTTAATGATAAGCCATGAACACCACTGCCTACAGGAGTGAAGTCCCAGGTGGTAAATTCTTCAGGGATAAGGACACCCTTTCCTTATATTCAGGTGCAGACAGAACACAAAGTAGGGCTGGTTTTGCCTGTTATTTCTTGATGCAGCTACAATCCAGGCAACAAAGAGCACAGGCACACCCACGGCACGATCCGTGTTCCATGGCAGAGGCACAAGAATGGAGTAGACATTACAGACATTATACACCACTAGCAGTTCTGCAAGGAGAAACAAGAGATGCTACTACTGCTAACTAACTGGTTTGGCTTTTTTTGTTTCCATTTCCAGAACCTTCTGGAATGTTTTATGAGTTGATTCTGTTATTAAATTGTTTAAAAGCATGAAAGAAGAAATTATGTGAAGGAAAGAAAATAAGATTAACATATTTCCAAACATGCTATTAGAAAAGAAAAAAATAAATAAATTAAAAATTCACCTGATCCCTACCAGAACTTTACTGACTAAATTGTTAAAAGGGGGGGAAGAAGCCGTGTACAACATCCCATCCAGATGGTAGTTCCAGTGCTTCATGGTCAGTCTGTTTATTTATGAACATCTGTTTTCCTTACAAAACAGGGTGGACTTTCTACTATAAATTCTCCTTTCATATATTTCTTGGAAAATGACATTAGGAGTTATTCACTGTCACACAGATAAGCCAAATTTATTTTTAATTTTAGAAATTGCATATTAATTATGGAATTGCTGTCACTCACTAAATTATTGATGAATGTATTGCTAGAGCATATAGCTAGATGAATATTGAAAAAAAAAAAAAAAGACTGTCTTTGAAGATATTTGGCTCCAGTCCCTTTAGTTGTCCTTTCCTTTTAGCTTTCTGCACAACTGGATGAATGCTGCTGATAAAAATGATAATGGACATCAAACTTCAAAGTACTATATCCATAGTTCTAGATTTCCCTAAAACAATCAATACATTTGAGCATGTAACTGTTTGGTCATAGTTTCTATTTTAATAGAAAAATGGCTTTATTGTAATTCAAGGTAAGTTTCTTCTTAGTTATAACCATATCTTATTTACTGAATATTATACATCAAATTACATAGGAAGACTGAGATTTGGTGATCTAAAAGGCAATTAAAATTTGGAGACAGACCAGAGTTGTAACTACAGCACCATATGTAGGGCAATATTTTAATTACAAATGAGAATGTGATGGAAGATTTCAGCCCAGTCTCAGGATTCTGAAACACCACAATCAAAGGACATTGAAAGGGAACATTTGGATGCAAACATTTTAAAAGTAAGGTTTAGATTTAAATTTTTTAAAATTGTCTATTAATGATATTCACCTTCCAAGAGTATAAAGAATGTGGAAACTCATCTAGAAAACATTTTTTTTTTTCCTCAATACAATGGATCTTTTAAAACTCCAGTGCAGAACAATAGTACCCTTACAATATCTTTCCTTTTGTGCTCTGACATTATTTTAAGAAAGAAACAAGCTTGGAACTAGTATATCTGCTTGTACAAAATTTTCAAAGCCATAGGCAAGTGATTTTGGAATTATTATTTTTAAACAGAAGAATTTCAAGACTGAAGTTGTAAGGAATGCATGTGTATGCACATGTGCATGCAAAAGCATGCACTTGTTTCTACATTCACCCTTATATCTAAGGTACATGATTGATCTGCAGTTCAATGGCTATTACTATGACAAAAAATATATTTCAGAGAAAGCAGGGACATTCCCACAGGAAACAGGGCAAAGCAAAACAACGCTGAACTCCAAACAGGAGACCTTGGGAAGGGGGGTCTGGGCTCTATCACCTAAGCAGTTGACTCCCTTTTTCTTTCTGCTTTCTGTGACAGGTAATCAGGATTTCCACAGCAGGACTGACCTCACAGAAGCAGGGACAGACTGACTCAGGTGTGGCTGTAGCTTGAAGCCCAACCAAGGAAGCCTCAGATACCCCACAGCAGCATCTAGACAACTCCCACCTTCCCCTTGGCACCGTCATCCCCTCCTGCCTGCTCCCCTCACTTGGAAGCCCTGCACCTTCTGACAATGAACTGTTCAGCTGTGGACTATAGTTCTGTCTCTGGAGCAAAGCTGTTGCCAGAACAGTTTTGGTGTCCAATATGAAGTCTTAAGTAGGCACTTAGAGATAGATCCAAATTCCCCAACCTATGGCCACAGAGACTTCAGGAAGAAAAATTAATCCTGGGAATGCTTTTATCTATAAAACAAGCACAATAAAAAAGGTTTCAAATATCTGGCCTTAAATGCTTCTGAAACTGCATGTGTAAAACCCCACAGAACCATCCTCCTTGAGGAAAGCTTGCAGCCCAGTCATAGAGCAGGGACTGCTCCAGGGTCTACTTCAAATCCATTACAGATAACAAAAGTTGGATCATTTTTCTGTACCTCTGGACTCCTCTGTTCAGGCAGTAAACAGTGTCCAGGAGGAATCATCTCTGGCTGTGACTGTGCTGCTCTCAGTTCAGTGGAGATCAGCTGAGGCAGTATCACAACTGTTTCTCTGCTGCAACAGCAAATCTCTAATTATAAACTTAATTGAATGGCCTCAAAAAGGGGGGCAGAGCATCATCTCTTATGCATATATATTTAATAAAAATTGGACTGGGAGACAGAGCTGTTGCAGCTTGCATCTCTCAGGAAAAAAGAAACACAATAGGATGTGTCAGGATTTTCAGGGTCAGTTTATGACACCCTCATGCTGGTGTGTATGGGACACACACAATTTACACCCTAAAGTCCTTTCAGAAATACTGGTCTCAATAGTTAACACTGTTTTATCACCAATCAAAGGATCTCTTTCTAACCCTAGGGGAAAACAGTGTGATCTACTGTATAACACAGTGGCCTGGAACCGCACAGATTTGCCTCTAATCCCAGCTCTGCTATTAGTTGACTGAGATGACCTTGAGTACATCATCTCACACTGTAAAGCTTTTATTTCCTCTATGAAAATGTAGACCATGACAGTTACTTCATTTTTAAAGAACTTGAAGATCTACTAGTAAAGATGTCTTAGGTAACAGCCACATATTATCATTAATAACTCACGCTCCTTATGCAATATTCTCTGTGCCAAAGATGGAAGTCATTCAATTTGCAGAACTGCTATTAATTGCTCTCTTGCTGTTAAAAAGGAAGAATAAGAGCTTAAAAAACTCTTTCAATAGGAGTAGTAGGGGCAAAATCAAGAACAGCTTTCATGTGAGACTGGTTGAATTTATTATTGGTGCAATTGCCTACCAAAGAAAGAAGGTAGGTCTGCTGACCTGAAGAACTCCTTCTCCATACTCTTTCAGGAGTGTCCTAAATGCTCTTAAAAATGCTCCTCTCAGTTCCTCAATCACCAAGTCTCTAATTAAACTGAAAAATATTTTAACCTTCAGCTCAATTTCTGTATTCTTACAATAATGTTATGCAATTTAATTAAAAGTAGACTTCAAGATGTGGGTTTTTTTTCCTTTTTCACTGGCACCTAGAAATTACAAGGTACCAGAGAGTTTCAAAAGGAAGTATCCATTTGCAGGTTTTTTTTTTTAAATTAAGAAGGTTAAAAAATAATAATTAAAAAAATCTCTTGTGTGTGCAAAGGAAATGTTTGATAGGTAAGTTTTAAGCACTTCTCTTTATTCCATAATTATAAGGGAGATGTTCTTTAATGTGTAGTAATAACATTCAAGCTATGATATTTTGCAACTAATAATAATATACAACAGCATGGGGCATGATGGCTAACCATGTTTTTCCAGCTAAATGTATTGCCCACATCTATCTGCTGTTATTTTCCAGTGCCTTGGCTTTTCAATCCAGCCTTTATGCTGGAAATTTGAGACTGAGTAGAGCAGTAGTTACATTTTTAAGGGAAGAGTTTGAAGTGAGACTGCCAAGCAGCTCAAATCATTCCCATACAGTGTATAATAGATTTATTTTCCTTTTTGTTTGCATCAAACAGAAAAGCTAGAGATGTGACTGCTTGAATCCTTTAGTCTTGAAAAGCCTTAAGTTCTTTCCAAACTTGCACAATGTTATGCAAACAGGAGGAAAAGCTGACAGAAAAAAAAACTAAAACAAAACCCAAAAAAAGCAGAGGTCATCAAGACCCAGCAATGTGCATCAATTTTGCTTACAAATGAAGGAATAAATTTATCATTGCATAGGCTGCATTAGTTACTGTAGACATGCACCATTTCCAAGATTTCTCGGGGGGTGAGAATACTGCCTACCAGAGCCAGCTTCTCCATTAGGCTTTTAACCGCAATGCTTCCCTGTTTTCCCAGTGAGGAGTTAGATTTAGAAGCGTGGGGAGGGGAAGCAAGCACCAAAACCACCACCCCTCTAGCTAAATTAAACTAAAACCTAGGTGAAGCCTCAGTAGGAAACCTGTGCACAAATTGGATCTCCAAATGCAGAAAAAATTAATTACGAGATGCACAGCAATGAAATAAGCAACACCTTGAAGGTAACCTGGACAGAGTTACTGATTCAGAAAAAAAAGTAAGCACTTTGCTTCACCCTCTCTGTTGTTTTAATGTTGGTTTGGACTGTTGCCTGACCATTTCCAACTAGCGTTTAGTCCATTTGCAGCTGTTCTAAATGAACACTTCCCCAGTGGTTCAGACAAAAACTGATCCCATCTGAGTTAATATGTTGGTTTTGGGGAAAACACTGTGTGCAAAAAAGAGTTTGCTGTAAACAAAGCCAAACAGACCTTGCCACCAGCCTGAGGCTCTGATGTGGACAACTCTCAAAGTCTCTAGAGAAGCAGATAGAATTTCTCAAGCAGTTGTGCCTGCTCCAACAGTGCCAGTAAATTAGCAGAAGCTGATGCGCTTTCTTCTACCCAAACAATTCCAGTATTGCCCTGTCCTGCAAAGCTTGATGTCCTCTCCACTTTCACCTGCTGGATAGGTGGGACTCCTGTCTGTGAAAGATGACTTGAGCTGTGTCTGTGAGTGTTGCAGGAAGCACACAGCCTACCCAACTGCAGCAGCTCACTTTATACAGCTGGTGTTAAGTCTATTCTGCAGCCTGAGACTCCAGAACAGCAGTGCCCACCTTGCTGCTCAGAAACCCTTTGAGAGACACAGCTTTGCTGAACAAAAGCTTTCTGCTCCAGCTCAGCTGTGCTGATCACAGCCTACAGCTAACTCTGTGCTGCTCTGTACTGAGGACTGGTGCTGCCAGTGCCCAGTTGGACACATGCTGCTTTTGTGGTCATTCTGCCTCTTCACCCGTGTCTGCTGCTCTGCCTTTCTGTGCCACCTTCCAGTTTGTGGCACTGTTTCAAGTCTGAGCTTTGAATCCCTAAAATAATATGGATCTGGGCATCTTTAGCAACCACCTCTTTCTAGAGATCAGTCCAGTAGAATTGTTTTGACTGACAGACACCTGAATTACCTGGGAGCAAGCTGAGCCACAGGACATTGCATGTGAGGGGTTTTTGGTTCCAGATTTTTTTCCTTCCCTTCTTAGTTTAGCAGAGCCAAGATTTATTGACCTTCAAGCCATGCTGCAAAACCTTGCTGTTGTTCTTGGCTTTTCCTGAGAAGGCTACAGAGGCAGACTGAGGCACTATGGAACTTTCTGCAGGAGTACTTTTTCAGATGCTGAGCTATTAAAGTCTCTATACTTTATAATGATTGCTGTTGTGCCTGAAATTTCAGTTGACTGCCTTTATATAACCAAAAATAATCAATCAATATATTGTTCTTTATGGACAATGATAAAATCCCATTATTTGTTGTATATCTTTTTTACTTCAGCTTCCACTGTTTTACAGGAGCATGAAAAAAATAAAGACATTTAAAAAAAAATATTACTTTTTGCTTCTTACTTGGCAGACTAGTCAGGGACAACATGCTGCACATAGGCCCTTCTAATCAACTTTCTCTTTTCCAGTCCTCTACTTTGCAACAATGAAGACAAAGTAAAATTTTCCACTGTCTTAATTAGGAAGAAAGCAACTTCGTCACAGAATGAAAACAAGGCCCTCCCCACCAGCACTGCTGAGTCCCTTAAGATGACTCACACCAACAGGCCTGGAAGAGCCTTTGCAGAAGGTCCCAACAGCTGACATGTTGTCCATTGAAGTATGTCATAACTAAGAGATTATTCTTTAGGGTAGGAAAAAAGTAATGAAGCTGGGATGAGGATACTGAACTCTAGGTATGGTGAGGCATTACTTCACTTAGAGAAGAAATTAAAATGTAGACTGACTCCTTGAAAAGTTTTCCTAGAAGTAAAGTCTGTTAGACTATGAAATTCTTTAGAACAGAGAGAGTCTGTAGAAGAGAGGAAAAACACAACAATCCAGAAAAACATGAATCCCACTGAAGACTTCTGCTGCATTTCTTAACTCTAGGCTAAATACATAAATAAAATAATTGAAAATGGACTGGATTCACAAATGGGGCTGGACTCAGCACTGTGAAGTTTAGCTTTGTCATTTTTTGCTATTAAAATATCCTAATGGAGATGCCAACTATGGGTCAGGTGCCAGCAGTCACCTGCAGATGGAATTCCAAGACTATGGCATAGTTTGCAAAAAGGCCTAAGACAACTCAAGTGAATTCTTCTCATAAGTTAAAGAAGTAGCATAAATTCTGCCCTTCAGACAAATTTAAGGGCTTGACTCTAAGACTGAAGCTTGGCATTTTTCCCTCCTTGAGATTTGGAGATATGTAGCATTCCCTGGATGTCCAAGAAAGGAGTAAGAAATCAAGCCTCAGATCATTCATAGAATCATAAAATGGCTTGGGTTGGAAGGGACCTTAAATGCCATCTAATCCCAAATCCCCTGCCATGGGCAGGGTCACCTCCCACTAGAGCAGGTTGCTCAAAGCCCCATCCAGCCTGATCTTGAACACATTGGAGCAATCATTACATACAGTGATGGAGAAATCCATTCCTTCACCAGAATAGACTTTGACTCTCCTGGTTGGCTGCGTTGAACAGACTTTGGTAATTAAGGCATAAGAATAATTACCACCATACATATTCAAAGAATGCCTACCATATTGAATCCTAGCTGCAGATACAGTGTGTGAGTCCCACTAGTGCTTAAACACAGGATAAATTCAAAGTGCATTCACTTTATCAAGACTGTTGATTTTGCATATAGTACAGAAACTATAGCCAAGAATCTACAGCAAGTCTGAGAGTGTCTCTAGCATTGAGCTCTGAGGTTTAGCATCTTAGACATGAATATCTAAAGATACATTTAGTCACACAGCTTTTCCCTATCCCCAAGTTATGATGGTAGCAAATGAAATTGTACATCCCTGAAACAGGATTACTTTCCTGGCCTGTTCTTTCAACTTCAGCATTTGACCTTGGATTATCTGTACTAGGAAGCTTTCCCTTCCTAAAATGCTCTCTTCACCCATGGATCACCCATGACCCTCTGTCCCTGTGAACACCAGACTATCTGACCATGATTAACGTCATGACTGTGAGTATGGTCTTAACATCGGTTTCTCCTGGTCAGTACTTTTGGCTCCAAAGGGGAAACTAACTACCAGCAACAAAGAAAACAGCTTTCCTATTGCTGATTCATTGATCAACACAGGACTTTTCCAAAATACACTGCTGCTTAGAGTTGGTTTGAGATGTGGAGCAGGAGTACACTCAGGTCATTAAATATGAAGTGGACTAAGAGAACAAGCATCCAACTGATGAAAACCCTGACAGTCTTAATATATGATACTACATCGTTATGATTTCAGGTAGACAGTTCAATTAAATACAGTTAAGTGCTTTAGTGACAAAAAAAAAAAAAAGAAAAAAAAGAAAAAAAGAAAACAACAGAAAAGTTAGTCAAAGTTGTCATTGACTTCAATGTCTATTTTTAACAGACTTGGTCCCTTGGTGCCACTAAGTTGTTGCAGGTTAATTAATGACTGCATAAATGTAAAGAGTTTTACATTTCCTGTCATTTAGAGAACACAGACTATGTTTCAAGGAAAAACAGAAAGCTCATCAACCTGAGTTATCCAAAATGATTCAGAGAAAAATACAGACACTAAGAAAAAACCCATCATTAATATAGTAGTGCAAGGACATTGAGTATGACTTTGTTCAGAAAGGGAGGCATACCATTCCCAGTGAATAAAAGGAATAATTTCTCTAGGCCTTTTTTTCTCTCTCCATGAGTTACCTGTTAAGACCCAGTTGCTTTAAGTTTGCTTAATGTAGCCCTTGGATTCTTCATAAACATATGGCACAAATATTAATGAGTCACTGTTGCCCCAGTGTAATTGGTCATCTAACCAAATGGCTCTGTTTGCATTCCTTGATTGGATTACCTCATTTTCTTTACAGAGGTGCCTAAAAATTGATTGTAGCTTGGTTTCTTTCAGGAGGTTTTTTCATTACCAACGCCACCTTCACCCAAACCACCTACTCCAACTCGTCATTCTTAAAATGATTTCTTAACCCTTATGTTCCTGTGCAACAAGCTCATTCTCTGTGTCCAGTTTTAATTATCAACCTATGATAATGAGCATGGCTAGGGTAGCTTTAGACTAAATGACTTTTATTATTGTTATTTGCACACTTCTGAATAACACTTTTTCCTTCTATAACTTTAGTTGTTCAGTTAAATATTCACAAATAAAAGACTAGAAGAGATTGTATATTCCAGTAAAACAAGTATATATTTATTTATTAATATTCATCCTGCTGGAGGCAAAAGAAACCCCTAGCATCTATAAAGATCTGAACCACACATGACAACAACCATTCCTCCTAGAGTTAAATGCTAATACTTTTAGATAAACAGAACTTATTTATAATAACACCATCTGTGGGATTCTGATAATGTTGGGGGAGGAGATTAATTTATCTTGCATTTTAAATAGAGATGGCCACTGGCATCAAAATCCAGATCTAGCTTTTAGCCACCCAGTTATCAGGGAATTTCACATTCAGAGTACTGCATCCCTCACCAGAATGTCTCCACAATATCAATGGACAAGCGCTATGAGGTGGCATAATGGCAGCACAGAACAGTTCCTCCTCCCCCCAAAAGCAGGCAGCATGCTCAGATGGAGCACAGTGCAGAATTCCCCTATTAATTAAAAGATCTCAGAGCTAGGACTGGGTATGATTTCAAGCTTTTGAATTAGCACATCATATGACAGAAGAGTCTCACCATTTTTTGTCATCAGCTGATACTGTTGCTGTACTTTGTTGTCCCAGCAAAACGGTATGGAGCTTCACTTCTGAAAAGATTGGCTGTAGACAGGGAAAATCTCCAGTAAAAAGACTACATAACACATACATAATAGATTCCACTCCATACCTGTTGCCATGCCTTTTCTCTTTCCTCACTTTATTCAGGATCACTTGAACAGCACTAGGTGCACTTAGGACAGAAGCCCTCAAGAACCACCCTCGCTTAATAACAAACTTTTATAACTTGAAAACTTTTATTGTCCAAAAGATTTGTTCTTGTAAACTCAATAGCTACCACAACCATAGCCACTGAAACAAAAGTGGGTGGTAAGAATGACTACTAAAGTAAGTCTTCTATCTTCAAACAAGGTAAGGCCACCTCAGAATTAATTGTCCCACATACCACTGTGGAGACACTCATTCTGTGACACCCTACAAGCTTCACAGCAGAATATTAAGGGGAGAGGAAAGGAACTCTGTAACTTCAGATCCTAAATCCTGCTCTCTCTCTCATACCTCTTCCTTTACCCACCTGAACAGTGACAGTAAATGGCATGTCTAATTATAGAAATCTGAAATGCTACAAAAGCAGATAAATTCAATGCTAGATTACATCTATAATGCTTTTTAATTTGAGTTACTTGATCATTTCCTTAGAGACATCAAGAAAAGGAAAGAAATAAAATGCAGGATGATCCCCCTATGAAAGCCAAAATAGTGTTACTAAGAAAAGGCTAAACAAAAGTCAGCTACATACTAGCATTTCCTTCCTATGACCTTTTCACTCCTTCACCACATCCCCACCACAGCCTTTTGATTACAGAACTCAGTTTCAACCTATAAAAGCAGGGAAAATGGCATGCTTCAGTAATGAATGACTGCACATGCACAAAGCCATCAAATGAAGAAGGAGGCATCAATAACCCAATTTCTGACATTTCCTAACTTTTTAGTATTTAAGTAAAGCTGTAAAGCAGCAACCTTTTAATGTTTTTCCACTTAGTGCCCAGGGTTAGCAGGTGTGAAAAAAACGGATCTATAAATAAGTTGTGTAGAATTTTTTACATTTCTCTCTTAGCTAGACAAAAGGGTAGCAGAGGAAAAATGTCTGCTGTTCTTGCCAACAGGACACTGTACACTCAGATATATAATGTATGCTTTGAAAATATAGCCAAGCTAATTTATATACTGGAAACAAGTAACAGTGTTAGTGCCGTCAGCACCATCAAGGTGAATTTTCTCCCAGGTGTCTGATCTTCACTCAGGTAACTCCCTGCAACACCTCACATACCCCCATTAGACAGACACACCTCCTCCCCCCCCACCCCACCTTCTGCACCATGCTGCAAGGTGTCTGAGGAGCAAAGTTGGTAAATAGATGCGATGCTGCAAGAGGGAGAGATTGAAAGACACTCGAGAAAGGCTCCAATCCACATGAGGCAATACCACGGATGTGTGAGACCTATGTGTGAACCTGATACATGTCAGGCAGCATCATGTAAGAAGCAGTGGCTGTGTTTGCCTAGGGATTTCTCAATAAATAGCCAAATATTATCCACATCTCCTGCATACCCCACAACAGGCTCCCATTCCAGGCCATGGAAACAGCAGCAGTACAGGAACCAGGGACTGGCCTCACCGATGCTGCTGCAAAGTAAGTGAAAAGGATCCGAGAGAGTAGTGGCACTGTGAGGGCAACGAGGAGCTAAGCCAAGGGTAGACACTTGTAGCTGTCCTTGGTTTGCTGAGAACCACTCACTGTTATGACCATTCATCCCTTGAAAGCATGGATGGGAACGGGGTGGCTGCCCCTGGCTGATCCCCTCAGGGGAGAGGATTAGGACCTTGAGAGGGTGGCCCTGCTGGAACTCCCCTAGCCCGGGCAGCCAGCCACAGGAGGCTGTGGGGAGGTGAGAAATCACCCCGACAACACATTTCATCCAGCAGTCCAACATTGTTTATCAGCATAATAAAAAGTGCCAATACTTCCCACCTGTCTAAAATATGCAGTAATAATAAACACAGTTACAGGGCATATTATGGTCAATGATGAGATATTAATTTATACCCCTGGAAGAAGGGAAGGAAAGCAGAAGCCGTGGGCTTACAGGGGACAAAGCTTGCTCTGGATGAGGCCAAGGCCTTTACCCTCTGTTGAGAACAGATGGAAAATTGCATTGATTTTGTGTCTTTGTTTGTTCTTGTTTTGGTTTGGTTTTGTGTTGTTGGTTTTTTTTTAGTGTTAAAATAATATCTGTGTTTATATGATCAAGTTACAGAAACAAACGTCCAGGATATTACCTTTCCACTCCTATGTCAGCTGCATGAGCCTGCCTGTTGTTTTTATACAGAATTTAAGATAAATTAATTCAGGAATGTGTTTGGGGGGGAGGTCCACTTATGTCAGGTCTCCCTGTGGGGCAAGAAGCAAGGGAGACCCATGGGGGTTTGTCTGGACCTGACAGCCAGGGCCCATCCTACCCCTGAGCCAGGTGCCAGGCAGCTGGAGGACAAAGGGGCAGCCCCAGCCCTGGGACTGGACTCCTCCTTGGGGACCGGGACAAGGGCTTCTTCTTGGGCCTGGCTTTCAGGGTGGGCATGGCTGGGGCAGGGCTGTGAGGAACTGGAGATGGATGTTGCTCTGACATTGCTGGTGCTGGAGCTGATGGACCTGGGGGGCTGAGATGGGGTCTTGGGCCATGGGCAGGTTTGGGGGAGACCCAGGAGGCTGGGTAGAGGCAGGCAGGGCCCTGAGTGCCCTCAGGGCCATGGCAGCCAAAACATGACAATTGGCAGTCCTCTCTCACCTGCTTCTGCCTCATTGACAAGCTTTCCCTTCTCTTCACCCCACTCCAGCTCTGAGCTAGATCTTTTAAAGGCTAGTTAATTCTTCTTGCTTTGAGTTGTTTCCCAGTAGAGAGTAAGAATCCTGGATGGCACCGCCATCCCAGCAAAGGACGGGAGGTCACAGGATGCACAGGGCTCTCTGGGTGCTCCCCTAAAACCCAAGTAAAACTTGGTTACTTCTAGTGCAAATTTGGATGCATGGGTTCATTGCCAAATAAAAATATATAAATTCTCTGTGCACAGAAGCATTTTTACCTACAAAGGCCAGAGAGTCACTTTCCACCCATGAATAAGAACTTTGCGAGTACCTCTGCGTGATCAAAGCTGCAGGTGGTTGTTTTAACTGATGTAATTTAATAGGTTATCTTAATTTTTAATTTGGGAAGGCAATAACTATCTTTCAGGGCAGGGTTTCAAGTAGGTTTTTTTTCTGCAGTTTATATAGAAATTTGCAGTGGTCAATCAGGCCACCCATGTTGAACATAACCTCAGAAACATCAGCAATTATCTGCATAACAGAGAATTAAAGCTCTGTTTTGCCTTTGGGTTAACATCAGCTGTAAAAACACTGTCATTTGAAAAGGCCAGACTATGCAAAGAGTGGTAAGGGCTGCACTGAGTCACTCAACAACTGCATGTTTTTCTATATTATGGTGCATAGTTGGCTGGGAATTTTTCAACAAAAGACTTGGGTTTGGCCATGAAATTTCAATTAGCGCAAACCTAATTTACTGTCATGGCCATCAGTGTGGCTCACTATTTTCCAGAAAATTGTATGACTGAAGGGCACATCACAGGAAATAGTTACAAGATTAACTGTAGTGAAAGAGGTGGATGTCTTCCCACCACATCTACAGCTTCCTGCAGATAGTCCTCTGGCTATAACTTTAGAGCTACAATGCAAGGGGGAGGTAGCCCTAGACTCATAAACAGGGTTCTGTACAGCAGCAACAGACCCCTCCCATGCTTATGTGTGGGGTCATCTTGGATATGACTGAGGTTTCACTTACCTCATCCTGCAGCACAGCTTGGGGGGCAGGCAGATGGAGGAGCACACCTTCCCCTGACTTGCTGCCCTCCTGCTGGAAGGCGAAGATGAGTCCAAGTACTCACACACAGGAAGGGGGAAGAAAACCAGCAAAAGGGAAAGGTCCTGCTGGGTGAAGAGCAGACCTCCTTGGGCCACCTGCAGGGTGAACACAGGAAGTAGCTACAGCAACTAAAAAAGCAGGGGGTGAACTAAGGGTTGGCTCAAGCTCTTTGCCACGTGCTCCCAGGGACACACAGATTAATGGTCAGGTTTCTAACTCAGCTGTGTAGTTTTTATCAGAACTAACAGCTCTTAGTGGTCATGCTGCATACCAACTTATATTCAAATATCCGTGGCCAGATAAAAATCTTCCTGCAGTGTCCATTTCAAAACGATTAATTAGGATGTTAAAACACAATTGAAAGTTCCAGGAAAGAAAAACCCTGGGATGTTTTTATTTAAATGTAAACTCAAATTTTACTGATGGCTTTGTAGAAAGATTGGAAACTCTGTTAGCATTCAGCTTTTGGGTCAGAAGTACTTTTACAAGAAACCCTAGAGAGCAAAGATGCAGGAAAACAATTGTTTTCCCATTTGATTTTTTGGGGGCAGGGATTAGACACATTCATCGCTTGCCTGTACATTTGTACCATCTTTCTATGGTATAATAAGTTGGTGAATTTGTGGGCAAACGAGTTATAGAATTTCCACTCGCAAATTTTCTTGGCATGTCACATGAAGTCAAATGCAAGATTTCCACCTCGCTCCCCCACCCAGCCCTTTAGTTGTCTCAAGAATTATTTAGCTCCATTTGCTGCCTACCAAACACCCATATTCTTTCTCTCTCCCACACGTACACGCAGGCACCCCCGCGCTGCTGCACTGGTGTGTGCCTACATCTCTCCAGCTGTGTCCTGGAGGTTCCCAGGAGCCTGAAGGGAATGCTCATGAAACATGACTTTCACAGATTCCCCATCCATCTGGAACACTAGGGCAGCATATGGTGGGGCAGCACAGTAACTGTTTGCAGACATGTCAGACTATTTTTGCCTTGTGTATTACCTGATTAAGGTAAGAGAAGACATGCCAATATAAGCCTCTTTCTCCCACATTAACCCTCTCCAATTTTATTTTTCAATTTAAAAAGAAAGGATGTTTTGGCCAACCCTGCAGGGATAGTATTCCCCAAAAGGTACAAGAATGCTCATATAAAAACCACATTGCCATACAATTATACCAGCTTAGCATAGACAGAGATAAAAAAAGAAAGGTGTGCAAGGGAAGGATGTTTTTTAATATAAATTGTAAAGTTATCCCTGGGGCTGGAGAAAAAGGTACAGTTAAAAAAAAAAAAAAAAAAAGATTAGGAAATAATAACTAAAGCTGCATGCTTTATTACTTCAGGTAAAAATATCTTATGAATAATATAATCATTGTCTCTGGTTATTGGGTATAAAAAAGATAAGTGTAATCAGTGTACTGTGATACAGGAACATTAACACTTTCACATTGACTGGATACAGACTTAGAAATGAGTTAAGAATCACTGGGTCATCTAAGTGGAGGATTATTCTACACACAGGCCCCTAGGTCAATTTAAATTATTTAATTTATCTCAGTGACCGCAGGGGCCCAACCATCCCCGTGTCTGCATTTTTATCATGCATTCCTGTTAACATAGGTTTAATTCTGGGAAAATCAGAAAGGCTGGGCTAACAAGGCAGTGTACCAAAATGCAGGCACTGGCTCTTGTAGGGTTAATAATAGAACCACAGAGAGAAATTACTCAAATTATACCAAGGACGTTTTATTACCCAGCAGCCTTAATCAGTATTTTTTTTAATTTATTTTTTTTTTTTACACATTATTATACCAAGGGTCCTTTCAGTGCTCATTGGCTTATTACAAGCATTAAAAGAGGGGACGACACATTGCAATTAATTCCATGTCTTACCCTGAGCCTCACTATTTTAGCCAGAGTTGGGAAGAAGCAGAGAGAGGCAACCTACCCTGCTGCTGAAAACTGTTCAAAAATTACCAAGAAGGAAGGTGAAATGAGTTTACTGGCATGCTACATTTTCACTCATTTCTTTCATGAACAGTTGGGACCACTGCAGTCATTTACCCACAGACCACACACTCATTTAGTGCCAAGGCTTGTAGGGGTTTTGTAACCCAGCCCCACTGCCTTGGAACCCCAGGCTCGTTTCACCAAGAAGTCGGTACACATAATATTCCCACTGATGTGTTCTGGAGCTATGAAAATTTAGCACTTTGGATCTCTCCAAGTGAAAGATTTTAAGATAACTGCTAGTTTCAGGTCTGGTGGTTTTCTAGCATAAAAGAAAAAGAATACAGTAGGGCCAAAAGAAAGGCACAAAAGCATTCAGGAGAAAAAAAAAAAAAAAAAAAAAAAAAAAAAAAAAAATTTGGNAAAAAAAAAAGGAAGAGAATTAGTGGCTACTAACTGTACTGAACTGGTGACAAATATAATTATGTTTCAATTAATTTAAGTCAACTACACAACCAACTGTAGGATCATCTTGGCCCACAGACTGAAAAGATGAAGAGCCTGCTCTCAAATAAGGTACAACCCTGTTCAAGAAAACAAATAAATTACATCCATGGGCTGATAATACGCAGCCAGGCTGTGAAATTCCCAAATGCCCTTTGCTCTTATTTTCTATGAAGTTAGGAAATTCATGTTATCCTTTTAGTCATACTCTACAATGGATCAATAGGTTTAAGCTTCTCATTGGTTTCAATTTTGGTGTGAAGATTAAATTCTCATAGATAATAAGGAATTTCCCATTGTGTGGTGCTCTTTGAGCAAGCAGATGGTGGGATGTTGCCATGCCTCTGCCATCCCTTCTTCAGTTGTGAAAAGTTTCAGATTAAGTAATCACAGTTTAGCAAGTAAAAGTAAAATTTTTAAAAAGGAGAAATTACCTGCAATGAATGTCTTCCTAGGATGATATTTAAGGAAGAAACAGCTGACAGCTACCAGGACTCCTTATGTGAAGCATTACGTACCCCATTTGGGCTTAGCAGTAGCTAAGCAAGCACCACCTAAGGCAACACTAATCATACTGCAGAAGTTTGCCTGTCGGGAGGATTCAAAGCTCCATGTACATTGTTTTGCAGTTCCAAACAGGAAACTATGTCCAGTGAGGCAAAATTGTTTGCTAACATTTTGCTTTTCTTTTTCAGACTTCTATTATTTTTGCTCACTTTAAATGCTAAGCACAATAAATATCCCAAACCTGAAACAGAATTTACCAGAAACAATCAACTTTTGCCTATTTGCTACCTGCAAATCTGCACTAATTGTGTGTTAAGTGAACCTCGGTCTTTGCTTGCTCAAAGCAAATTAACAGATTTCCTCTCTTTTGAGGAGTTTTAAATTTAAGCCAAAACTTCATGAAAGAAAGAGTTCAATCTGGTGGGTTTTTTTCCCCAACAGACTTCTCTGCAGTGCTAAAGAAATTCAGATCTGGATAAAGCTTCTGCAACTAAGTCATGGCAAGGTTTGGGAATTGGATACAAAGAGCTCATACAAAATAGCAGCAAAGTCACCAACTGGATTCTGGAGTAAGAAAAGTGCATTTGGGTTTTTTGTTTGGTTGTTTTTCTTTTATATAAATAACTACTGAGAAATCTGTCTTGACACTATTCTCAAAGGTAGTACTTCCCAATCATGGATTAGCTTAGGTGACTCTCGGTGGTTTCATACAACATGCTCCTTTTAGTAAACCAACCAGTGTCAGAAAAAGGACCATTCTATTCTCCCCATAAAAAGCTATTTACATGCAGATTTATGCAGTCTATAGGTAATGTTTCAGGGGAAGCTCACAGTGGAAGCTGTTGACTCTATATATACTGTTCAATGTGAACCCGAAGTAATGGTTGTTCAATGCTGTTCAATGCAAGTTAATAAGAGCTATTTATTTAGTGCTTATTGTTTCCTTTTAATTGCAGATTCACAACAGCAATGATATTTTAAAATAAAAACACTTTCATTTTAAAAGTTTCCTTTTCAGAGTGTATTTAAATTTAGATGCTCTAAGAAGGGTCTTACAAGATACTTACCACACTTCAGTCAACCAGGTAGAAAAAAAAAGTATATAAATGACCTGCAGAGTTGCTGGACACCAGAAAAGAACCAGAGAAATCTGGTGGAAGCAGTAGTTTAAGTAGAGAGCTGTGAAAATGCCACAGGCCAGCTGCAGAGCATTTTATCTGGAAAGCTTTAGGGCACATACTGAAAATTACTTTGAAAGCATCAGTAGGTCAAATATTCTTCTATTGCTTTTCCCAGATGCTCAAGAGAATAACTTTTTTTTTAATTTGCTATCTTCTTTGTCCTAGATGCCTATGAGTATAAAACTGCTTCTTCTAAAACATTACAGAAGTAGTTTTGGTTATTACCCCAATGCAGCAATGCTCGTTACCTCAATCAGTAATCCCTTTTTATTGAAAAATTCTTTGTTTTCCTTCACTGAATAAGTAGTATACAACCACCTCTCCAGTGAAGCTTTGACTTCACTCTTCTTATCCCTCAAATTAATGGAGGAAAGTGAAGTTTATAAACACACTGGAGCTTGTAACATTAGAAACACTTGCCCATGTTTGCAGCTCCCCAAATGCAGAGCCTCATTTGCTGCGTGATCAAACGCAGCAGTTGTAACAGTTACCTATGCAGGTCTTACTCTAGAGTTTAAAATTCCCCACCTACAATATATATAGTTAGTCTTAATAAATAAATGACTTGGACCATGCATTATATATCATTCAAATCCATGAGGACACAAATTATGTATAATACATTGGCTGTGTAATTTATTTATTAAGCAAAACGTGAATTTTCCATGGTTGTGTTTTGAGGCACAGTTTGTCACACACAGCTAAATGATGCATTCTTATTAGTCCCACTCAATTACCAAGTCATCCCTCTGTGCACTGTATATTTGTTAATGATAGTGCCACAACGCTGCATCTACAATACCTGTGATTTTAGTGATTCATAACCACTCACTAAAACTGTGAAAATGATAAATTGACTGCTGTTGATTAAATGCCGCCAACAGTACGTTTCGTATGTGTTTGTCGCAGTTAGGAGTTAAAGCAACAGCATTGCTCCAATCATTTAAATATCTAATTAAGCAGAACCCTGGCTAGATGGAAAGAGGCTTCTTGGAATGAAACGTCATTAAAAGAAAAAAAAAAAAAAGTATAGCACTGATTTTTGTATGTGTGGACATAAAGACTTTTCATCTCAATTCCACTGATCATAAATATGTCATGAAGAAAACAAGACCAAAAGATAAAAATTAGAAAGGCTGAAGAACTTGGAGTGGAGTCTCACTCCCAGACTCACCGTGCCGCTGCGCACGGTCGATTTGATGGCTTCAGCTGATAACCAAGATTATCTTGAAACAACAGTGAACTCCAGTAACATGCAAGGAAGTCCTTGATGGCTGGGGCAAATAGAGTAGGGAGAAGATGATGGGGCAAGCTGTATTTCAGTAAAGCAAATAGCACCTTTCAGCCTCCCACTGTAGGGGCAAATGTTTGCATATTTGTAGAAAAGGAATGGAAAATCTCTCTTTCAAACTCAGATTAATTATCTTTATTGCTTTGCTTAATGTTTTTTTTTTTTCTCCTTTTAGATTAATCCTGTATAGAGTCCTCAAGCTAATACTGGAAGCAGAGTGGAACAAGACCAAGAAAAGTGGATGTTTCTGTGCCAACAGTTTGACTGTTGGATGCTGGAGTAGACAGAGCAATAAAAATATAGACTTGCCAATTTATGGTCATCTTATTAAGATGAATTGGAAGGGGTTTTTCCCCTCCCTCATTTTGAATTTGGAGCTAAGCAGATAGATACCAGAGTGCATTAGGGGTTTCTGCCCTTTTTTTTCCCCCCTAATCCTTCTTCACACAAGCAATGCTTCTGTATTTCTGTACCTAAACAGTGACTTTCACTTCAAATCACTTTGCACAATCTGTGGCTAGAAAACTGCCTGCTTAACAGAAGAGGGGGAAAATACCCGATGCAGTCTTCATCTTCTATAGTTCACTGTACATTTTCCCTTCTAAAGACAAGTAATATGTGAAGCATTTTTAGATGTGACATTTTAAATCTGCAAAGATCACATATGAGCAGTTTATTGAAACTCAGGAGCAGAGATCTAATCAAATTCTGCCTAAATTTTAAATTGTGTCCACAAGGATAGTAAATATTTTAGACATGATGCTTACACCACAAAATCACCTCCTGCAGCAGAGTTCTACTGATACTGTATGTATGGTCTTTTTGTTTGTTTTCAGTAGGTACTCACTCTCTACAGAAAATGTGCCCCCAACATGGCTCAAGACTTCCTGCTCCAGTACCCCTAAATTCCCAGAGTTTTGTAGAAGCCAGTAAATTAGGAAAAAAATGAAAGATTTATCTTGCCTATGCTTTCTAACAGGCAAAAAAGTATTAATTGTGATAAAGTAAGCAGCTCCAGGCTATGCAGTGCTGCCACCGACAAGACAGTCCAGGTGGTTAACTTCATGGTTAAAGTGACATGCCTACATTAACAAAGAAAATACGGGCAAAAATTACCAAGATTCTCTGAAATTTAGACTAATTAATTCTTTCTAGAGCAAGAAACCATCCAATCCTCTTGTGAGGTAATGAGTCTATTAAAGACATTTTGCCCTTAAAACATTGTTTTATCTGTAGAATTGTGTGTGTGCCTCTTTACCATGTACACTTACACGCCACATTGCTAAGATCACAAAGACTGGAATATTATTCTTCTGTTACAGAAATCTTGAGTTTATCCCTCCAGTCCACTAGCAGTGATGTTGGATAAATCATTTAGTCAAACCACAGTAGTCATGACACTTCTCTATACAGAGTCTAGCCCTACAGCTCCATCAGTAGGAGTGGCTTTATCAAAAGACAGAAGAGTGGAGTTTGTTGCTCCATGCTAAATTTCACATAGTAGCAAAGAACTTACAGGAGTAAAAACCAACTACAAAGTTAAGGATAACAGCAAGGTGTTCCTTCGTGAGCATCCACATACCCATGGAGCTACACCTGCCTAAAACAAGTAGTCCTACAGATGTTTGTGGAAAAAACCAAAGGACCAACCTGGCCTTTGGGTTTATCTTTTGCAGCACCGAGCTAGCTGAGTATATACATAATATCCAATGACAACAAAATAATAATTAAAAAATTAAACCCCCACATTTGTGGGCTAGAATAAACTGGGAAGGACATGCATGTGGGGGGTGGGGGATGACTGTTCACATATGTTTGCATGTACATACCTATCAGCCAACTGCCCATGGAGAGGGCAGGGAAAAAGGAAAGCCTGAGGGTGCTGGAAAAGCTGCTGCTAGGATCAATTTTTTATTCCAAGTGAGATTTGTGGAAGGAAGTATCTCAAGCACATCCCCAAACTGTATTTAATCGGTAACTATGAAGCACATATACAAAGATTTTCCCCAGGCCAGAGTTCAGGAACTCTCCTATCTTTGCATTTGTATTTTTCCATGCTTACCCAAACCAGACCCTGAATGTGAATCCTGCATCTTATCACAATACAAGTAATAAACCTACTATGCACCAACAGAGACGAGCTCTGGATGCATGGTATTATGTCTGAACTGGGAAGAAAACAGTGTCTAGAGCCAAAATAATAAAAGTGTCCTGATCTTTCATGACAGATTCACCATCCCAGCAATTAGATACTTTAAAAAGGCCAAATCTCATGTTATTTTGCATCTGAAAGCCCACAGGAAAAGAATAAATAAAAAGCACTGCATAGAAGTGCCACACATTAAATGCTTCAAATACAAAATTCTACACTATAACAGACTCCTATTGAAACTTACCTTTCAGACAAAGTGCCTAACCAGATCTTAACTATAAATAATTGGGGGAGAAAGGAGTAAAACAACAATTTTCTCAAAATAAAGACCCAAAGTATTAGGTGTCATAGAAAATGCACATGTCATTCTTCCATAAATAAAGTTGCTAAGCAGATTTACTGTGAAACAATTTATGCTGTGTTATGTAAATGGCAAAATTCTTAAGCCTGCTTGGTTGTAAAGAGCAAACCTGTGAAAAGAATCCATTTTTACCATCAGTCACACCATACATTTAGCAGGTGCCTGTTTTACCCACAAGCCTTGCAGATATGCAAATAAATACACAAAATGCCAAATGTATAAACTATTCTAATAACGTTTTTCTCCTCATTTTTTTTCCTCAAAGAAATGAACAATTGCTTTATTAGACCTGGGTGGATGTCCCTTCCCAATTTCTTTATAATCAAACAGAAACTTGGCAGTGAACCAAAGCATTTACTTTTCAGAGAACAGAATGTTTTAGCTACTACTTAGCTACTCCTACTGTAAAAGACTCTTATCAAGGGCTCTATCAAGTATACCATAGAGTATGCTCATTATAGAGAATAAGCTCCTCAGCTGGCCTTTTGCTTACTAGCGGGTACCGGCTAGTCCCT
>VYZU01018495.1:66129-139582 GCA_013401355.1 Ceyx cyanopectus | reverse complement strand
GTGATTCTGTGATTCTGAACTGACTGCATGAAGTCAGGGCTGTTGAGCTACTGCTTTGTGTGCATTATCCAAACTTGAAGTGAGCATGAGCCCCTCAGGCTGATGCTAAAGTCAGCAGTTCTTTGGTGATCAGGCAGTGCCAGGCAGGCTGTGCCTCTCTCCAACATGCACCCTACACTGGGCACTTGGGGCGGGGCTGGTTAGACCCCTGTGTCCTGTTACCAGCACTGCTGCAGAAACCTGCTGCTCAGAGCCCCTCCTGGCATGGGCTGCACCGTGGCTGTGCCAGGGCATGGTGCCAAAGAAGAAAACCCTTCAGATCCCTGGGGGCCAGAGCCTGAAGGGTACAGTCTGGGGTTGGTGCTGAGCTGTAGTGAAAGTGTATCTATGCAAGTAAGTTAACCTCTAAAAACTGTGCAGAGAAATATCTTGCGGAAAACAAACTGAGTTATTAATATATAGGCTTGTGTAACAATATATTTACTTTAAAGAAGACCTTAATACTTTTTCTACAAAGCTTAATTTTCTATATGCTATAGCAATATATTTTATTGAAATCAAAAAGGCTGTAATATGTGTATTCTTTCTTCTGATAGAGTGACTCTTAAGAGCAGTTACTAGTGATGTGGAGAAGAACTTAATAATTTGATTCTTAAGAAATACTGACTCCACTGAAGTCAATGTGATTTGAGGTAATTTACAACCCGGATTTAGCTGTTTTCTCAACCTAAATGTCACTGTGTTTTGTAAGGCTGTTCAGCATCTTGCATTTGACTACTGATAAGAATATCTGAATTTTTATGATACTATGCAGAGAAATGATTGTGTTCCAGTGTGGGCAGCATTCATGGTGATGCTTTGAACAATTGGGCAAAATTGCATTGTACAAAGGTCTTGTAAACACTGAATCATGAGGCACTGCAGTTCTGATAAACCAAAGTTACTTCTTTTATCCATCATATGTTAAAAATGGAATGTATTTACTTTTGTATTGCAGCATCTGCATTTTAGCATTTGTACTGAATTGCATTCAATAGCACGTTATTTCTTTTATAATTTCTTCACTGAGAAACTATAGAGAATTCTTGCTGCTGAGGACAGTGAGAAGGATCTGGAAACTCCTGTGAACAGGCACACTGAGTATCCTTTGGTCTTGTCACCTTTGGAAACAGGTGACTTCAAACATGCTCAGTAGTTTTGTTACTGTCTCTGTTAGTAATAAAATACATTATTGTATAGTAAGAGCTTCTGAGTTTATATTTCTTAAGATGTAGCATGTTTGTTGCTCTCCTGCTGTAGTATTTTTGGTCTTAAGACACTTTGTCTTTTTTTCTTAAAGCTGTGTGGGGTAATAAGTGTTGAAATGTTTTTATCAATCCTGTGTGAGAAACTGAGGCAGAACTATTTCAATTTCTCACTTCTGACCTGTGTTCACATGAACAATTCCCACCATTGTTCTATCACCCTAATGTTTGGAGTGTTCTTCCTTTCCTGACCTCCTGTGGATGACAAAGACTGGATTTCCACACTATGCACTTGCTGCAACCTTAAACTGCTGATACTTTCAATGTATTTAAAATTGCTCCCTTCTTTATGTAGTTCAGAAAAAGTAATGGTTTTCTGATAACTCCTCTAAAGATTAGTATGAAGCAATTTTGAAATTACAGGATTAAAAGTGGGGAGATTTTCAGAGAACTGTGAAATATGAAGCAGCAGTCACAGAACACTGACTGGAGGTGGACTGTAGAGCTTGTGTGCTCAGTGCTACTGGACCAGGAATAACACCCAGACTGAATCCTCAGGGTGACCTCTGCAGCTAAAGAGATTGTGATCTCTGCTGCTCTGACCTCAGAATGCCCAAGTGATAACTGCAGAGCTAAACAGCTGCTTGAATGCCCACAGAAATGAGGGGGGAAGGAAGGGCAGAGGTGGGGGAGGGCATGGAAGCCTGACTGCCCTACAGTGATGGGTGCAGAGAAACTCCCTTTCTGTACTGAAAGGTGTCTGGGGTGTTTGCTTCTGTCTGTCTCTCTGAACCAACTGGAAATAGACAATTCCTATGAAAAGGGCTTTATTAAACTGTTAGAGTAACTTCTTCCTGGAGCAGCTCTGTCAGCTGAAGCAGTTTAATGGAGACTGGTTGTCTTCTAAAAGATACACTATAAATCCAGCCATGGGCAGGATTGATACAGCCACTTGTCTTGTTTCCTGCCTTTGTTTGCAGAAAGCTCACACAAAGGATACTGACAACTCCTCCAAGCCTGCAGTTAGGTGTGAAAGATTGTATTTTACTACTTCCACTTAACAGGTCTGTCAGAAATCATTTCCAAAGAGGTGTTGCACTGAGTTTGCAGGTTGCATTATACAGTCTTTCAAAGGACAAGAGAAATCTAATTCTAAAGCATATTTGGTTTGTGATATAAACAGCACCTGAAATTACCAGTACAGTAGTTCTGTGGTGCATGTTGTGTATACTGTATTTTACTGTTCTATTTTAATTTTTTTTTTTTTAAGTGAAAATAAGGATAAACTTTGCCTAGAGCATAAAATAAATCTATGCATATATTTGGGAAAGAAATAGTCACAGTTTTGCAAAACTAACCTGGGATATGAGGGTGGGGGAGATTATTTTGTTTCTGTTTGTAATGTTTAAAAGGGGCTATTAACAGATAAGAAAAACATCTGCAGTATTTAAAACCTCTTTAAATCCTTTTGCCTTTTTAAACTTAAAAACCCCCAGCAGTTTGTGAATGGAGCACTACTGAACTGAGGCATCACCCTATTTCCTTTTACAATTGTTCATTTGATTTACAGAGAACTGTAGGTCCTCTTTCTCCACAGGCTACAGAATACACTTAGTTTAAAGAGAGTCAAACCTGGTTGAATTTCAGAAACAAAACTTAAGAAAACCCATTTAGATCTGAGAAGTTGAGCTGCTTGGATAAAAATGCTTTAGCATCCTGCAGAGCCCTGAAAAATGCTGTAGCTGAACAGAATGAGGAATCCCACTTCCCTCTGAAGTTTGACCAGCCAGCCTCCCTGCAGTTCCATCCAAGGAGGAATGTCCCTGGCCACGTGTTGAACTGGCCTTTGAAGGTATCTGGCTGCTCTGCTTGGCTGTGCTCAGGGGTAGAGATCTCTGCCAGTATTCACTACTGGTATTTGCAGTGATTTAGAGTCTCATGAGAATAAATGTTATTTCCTGTGCATTACTTTTTTTGTACTTATTCTTTCACTCTTAGTTTTGTCCCTTATCATACTTTTTTTTTTCTTTGATGGACTAGAGTTTAGCTGTAATTAAAAAAGTTGGGCAACCTCTGCCCCACCTTCATAATGGGTCTGCTTTGTATCTCTAGGAGTGGAGGCTGGAATATCTTTCTGATGTACACCTATGAAACCCCCTTCTGTCTATTAACTGGGCTTTACTTCTTATTAAAAAGCACTTGAGATGCAAAGTATAATTAAAAGATTAAAAACATGTCGGGACGCTTCTCTTTGAGCTATTCATTAATTGCTTATTCCTTGTATTTCAACTTCGTTCAGTGAAACTAAATCTAAAAGTTTGCTTTATTTCAGGTCTTGCTACTGCACTTAAACATGAGACCTGTAAAAATACAAAGATATATCATCATTAAAGGCCTCTCAGCACAGACAGGAGCTGGAGAGTAGAACAGCTTCTGGAAGAAGGTATGTGTGGAAGGAAGCAAGTTTTGTGGCCAGGAAGTGCTAAAGGGGCACTCGGGACAGGGCTGAGTTTGTGAGGAAATCCTCCCACAGCCATAGGATTCTGTGTACATTGGGGGTGCCAGCTCTGGGGGCTCTAGCCCCCCTCAAGCACCACACAGCCCTTTCTTATCCTACAGCTTGCTCCTTGTTGCTGCTTTGCTTAGCCCGAGGAACAACTTTTCAAAAGGTTTGCTGGATACGATGAAAATTAGTGATTTCCAAGTTCAGTTCTATTCCTTTAATTTGGGGATTATCACTCATTCAGGGTATGATCTTCCCAAACTGGCAGGACAGGCCTGTGGCAGTGCATGGGATGGATGGTGTAGAAAATGCAAGGTTTTCCCCTTCATTAAAGAACCTTTCTTGTCTGAAATGAAGCCCTGGAATTCCCATCCCCTATCCTGTAACTGAGTGCAGGATTCAAGGAGGTAGCCTGTTGCAGAACTGAAATTCTTTTCTATTCATGAAAGGCTCATGAGGCAGCCAACTACTTTTTCTACCTCTGGCTAATCCACAGCCACTCTCAGGAGCAAATGTTTCTCCTGTTCTTCTCTCTTGCCTGGCACACAGTGATTCATGGGAGCCCCAGTGAATTTAACTTAAAACTGGACTGAACTAATTTTCCTATTTTATCGCGTGCACAAGTCCTTGAGCAACCCAATCTCACTGAACCTGCTTCAACCAGATGCCCCTTCCCAAGCCCCTCACCTCCAGGATTCCAGCCAGAATTGCACCAGCCACACCTGGGAGAGGGTCTTGCAGAGGTACAGACTGGACTCCTGCAGAGCCATACATCTGCATCCAGCAATCACTGAGGACAGGGCTCATGATGGGCTGTTCATCATAAATCTTACACCGTGGAAATGCCTGGACAAATCCACTGCTTCCTCTGCTAACATTAAGAGCTGTCATGTGCTTATTCAGAATTAAAGACTTAAAAATCCCACAGTTAAGTGTTCTCTCAAAAAAATGCCATCCTCTGCTAGAGAGCACTGGAATCCTCTGCTGCTGCCAGGCCTCCAAAGGGTCAGCATATGCCTTCCTCACAGGTATGTCCCTCTTGTCTTTGAACACCATTATTATGCTCTAATCACTCTGTCTTTTCTGACTGTCATTCAAAGAATGTTTTTTTTTTAGCAAGCGGAATATTGATAGGACTTACAATGCTAAATTTTTATGAAAGGCAGAAACAAGATGACACTGAGTATTATAATCACTAAAAAGTGCTCCAAACTGGTTTTTAAGAACCAAATGTCAATATGTGATCTTGCAAACCACTGCTGTGACTACACTGCCATGCTTATTATCATTTTGTACAGAAGCTACTGGATTTTTTTACTGTGCTGGTAAAGCAGTAAGAGAAGTTTTGGATTATTTTAAAATGCCAAGCTATATAAATATTTAATTTAGAAGTGATTATGGCCATATGATCTTGTTGATTTTTATGCTGTTACAAAGTTGTTTTTGAGGGGGGAAAAAAATGCAGTCTATTTCTTAAACCTGTAATGGATTTCTCTGAGAGCTCTCACTTTGGTTTCCCTCTGTGGCAGCACAGACAGCTCTTTGTCTCCAGGGTCAGCCAGGCAGGCTCCAAGGAAATTCAACAGGGTTCTCTGATCTCAGCACTTTACACCAACTTAGAAGTCAAAATATTAGTGATAAAGTATTGAACTAAGTGATGAACTCCCTGATTGAAAGCAGCAAGGGTGGCTGAGCAAAGACTGAGTGCTGATGCTGAGCCCTGCAGTGCTCACCCTCAGTACTCTGCTGTTTGCTCCCAGGGGTACCCGTGTTTCCCCAAAGCGCTGCAGAGGTGGCACAGTCAGCATCCCCAGATGATGTCAAAAGAGGGAATTTAAAGCAGCAAGAGTTAAAAGCAGATGGAAGGTCCAGGTCTTGGCACTTAGTTCACTGGGCCTCTTTTGGCTCAGGACCCTCAGCCTTAAACCTTCTCTAATATTTAGACATCTAAGCCTGCTTTTCCTGGATGTGAAAAGCCACAAGTAATACAGTTCCCATCTGAGAAGAATCTCTTGCTGAATGGCTAAAGCTTCTCTGTAGGGAGAGTCTTCTACCAGATCTGGGTCTTTTCTATAATACGTGGAATGTCAACCTGGTCTTTAATTCCCAGGCTCTGTATTATCCTTGGGCAGTGGGTTCTCATGATACAGTCTTTCCTACTGCAGTTTCCCTGTGCTATTCATGCCTTGGTCTTCACAGTGATGTACTGTTTATATTCACACCAGTGCTGTAATAAGTAGTATTCATAAACTGGAAGAGTTCGCACAAGAAAGGCAGAGAGACCCAGTGGCTCAGTGAGTAGCCCCTTGAATTTAAACATTCTATAGCTGGGGGGAATAGAAACATGTGTGTAAGAGCATGTCTTCCTCTCTGGGCTGCAGTGATTGGTTTTTGGGATGCTGAGAGGCTCTCTTCCCCTTGACAGGGCAAGACCTAGTGGCTTTAAACTAAAACAGGGCAGATTTAGACTAGATAGAAGAAATTTTTTACAAGAGGGTGGTGAAACACTGAACAGGTTGCTCAGAGAGGAGGTAGATGTTCCATCCCATGAAACTTTCCAGGTCAGGTTGGATGGGGCTCTGAGTAACCTGCTCTAGTTGGAGATGTCCCTGCTCCCTGCAGGGAAAAAAAAAAGATCTTTTAAAGTCTGTGCCAACCCAAAGCATTGTATGATCCTATGCCTGGGTTGTGCAGCAGCAGATAGATTGTGTGAAGGATTTCAGTGACATTTATATGGTGGGTGTGTGTATCTCATCAGCTTTACTGGTATGTTTGTAAAGCCACATAGAAAAGATAAATTCTATATCATATGGCAGGATAAGGGGAAGGAATGTTTAGTTGACATAGTATTGATTGTGATTTGATGATGCTCAGGCAAATTTATTACAGCTACTCTTTTTTTTTCTGGGAAATTCTTAAAGCAAAGTAGCTCAGGAGTTTTGATGTGAGTATCTCAGCAGCATTCTGCAAGGGTTGCTGCCCTCAGAAGCATTTAAATGCATCAGAAGTCCAGAGAACATAAGTCCAGCAGATGGCAGGGCTTGCTGGGACTGAACCAGGGTAAGGAGGATGTTGGATGTTTTCTGTTTTCCAGATGGTAACACACAATGCAAGTCAAATGAGCACCAGGAGCTGCATCCTGCACTTCCCAGAGCTCAAAGCAGATGTCCCACCATTGTTCTCTGAGACCTTCTACACTGCTCTTCAGTTCACCTCCCCCAGCACACCAGGAGCTGGCATTTAGAAGCTTCTAGGCCATGCCCAACTCTAATGGTGAGCAAACCCAGATGGGGAAATGCTGATGGGTGCATGTGCAAAGTTTATCTGAAATACTAATTGTGGTAGGAAGGTGTCCAGGGGCTGCTGGGCCCTTTGCTTCAGCTGGTGCACCTTGCCTGAAGAAGTGAATCCTGTGGTCCAGAGCTTTGGCAGGCTGGGAAAGGATGTGCCTTAGCAGCAGCCTGTAGTGATGCTGGGGCTGCCCAGCCCCCTGGCAGTGATGCTCACGTTGCCACCTTCACAGCATTGCCACCAACCCCTACCAGAGGCAGGAGGGTTCTGGCAGCAGCACAGACTTGTGCAAGGAAGCCTCTCTGTGTGTTTGTGGAGGGCCACTGAGGCTGTATGATTCTTACTATTAGCTGTTATAATTAAGGATTTAGAAAACTCTGAATTTTCCTGTTGCTGTGGGCACTGTTCTCATTGACACCACAGTGCACTTGGAGCAACATGAAGTGCAAAGAGGGATCTGGTTCTGTGCTGTCTAGTGTCAATGGCTCAAGGTCTTGTAAGATGTGTTGCCATGGGAGAAATGAGTGTTTTTTGTTAAATACTCAGGAAAAAACCTTATCTCCTCCTTCTGGAAATTACAAATCCCCCAGGGATTGTAGCACGCAGGGGTTAACTGTCAAATATTTCTAATTTCAGTGCTTTATTTTATAGTGTTTCCATTTCTAGTATGATGTAAAGTGAAATATTTTAAATGAAAGCAAGAAGAGATGGTTTAGGCCGAGTTTCCCAGATACCTTCTTGTGTTGTGGACAATGTTCAGTCAGGCAATAGCAAGCTCTTTGATCAAAGTCCAAATTTCGTTGCTGTTCAGAGGGATTTTTTTTGTCCCTACGTTGTTCTTCTGCTGAAATGAAATTGGTGATTTCTTCGCAGCCGCTTTTACTCGCGGGCTCCTGATGGAGCAAAGCAGCTTCTTCAGCAAAAGCTGTTGCCGGTGCTCCGAGGAGAGCGGGAGGACCGAGGCTGCGCTCCCGCGTTCCCCTGCGCCCGGCCGGGGCTCTGGCACCGCCCGGGGAGGGCTCGGCGGGGTCCGGCCCGAGGGGGCGGGGAGCCCCCCGGCCCCCGTGCCAATGGCTGCCGGGGGATGGCTCTGCCTGGCCTCTCCCGCTCGCTTACACGATGGAAATTCCCGGCCTCCCCGGGGAGGGAGCTGGGGCTCCGCGCTCTCAAAGCCTCATTTATCCCCGCGCTGCCGCCCGGAGCGGTGGACACGCGTCCCTGACCCGCACCATGCCCCGCGCCCCGCCCGCCCCGCTGCTGCTGCTGCTGGCGCTGCTGCTGGCGGCGGCTCCTCCGCACGGCGGCTCCGACAGCCCCCGGGGCAAGCAGAAGGCGCCTCGGCAGCGGGAGGTGCTGGACACGGTGAGGGGGAGCGCGGTGCGGGGCGGCGGGAGGTGGCGGATACGGTGCGGGGCGGCGCCTGGCGGGGCTGGAGGTGGCGCGGGCGCTTTTCTGTGGCAGAGACCGGGGAGAAAGAGAAATACACGAAACAAAAACGAAGAAGCAGCCGCGGTGCCCTGAGCCCGGGGGGTTGCGGTCCAAGCCGCCCGTCCCCGCTTCCCATCGCGGGCGCAGCGGGGCCGGGGCCAGGGGGAGGCTCCGCGGTGGGCAGAAAGGCTGCGCTGGGAAGAAAGGCTGCCGTGTGAGCGCCTCCTGCTCCCCTCGCTGCACTTCACAGCCCTCGCAGCGTTTAGCAGCTGCCGTCTCGTTGCTGGCAGGGTAGCGGATGAGCAGCGAAGCTACAACCCAGGAATGAAAGGGCTGCTCTTTAGCAGCCGTGAGAGGAGTGAAAGCTCCGCACGCTGCTGAACCCGCCGGCTTGCGGGAATGGGTTATGCTCGCTTTGGCACCTGGGGCTGCATAGTACTGTTTGCAATTCCACCGCAACCAGAAACCTGAACGCATTGGGACTATCCCATTTCGGGGATAGAAGAAAGGAGGGAGATTTTTCCAATGCTTGGGCTTTAGAAAGCAGATGTGAAGCTGTTTATTTTTCCGTGAGCTGCTGGGCTGCCGTTCACCTTCCAGCGAGAAGCAGCGGCATGGCCATTTCTGCCCAGAGAGGCTCCCGTTTCTCTTGCACTGCTGCTGCTTTCGGGGGCACGGCCAGAGCAGCAAAGCGCGGCCGCATCGACGGCACCCGAGTCAGGCACAGCCCGGCTGCACAGCTAAAGCCCTCGCAGGGCAAGCCAAGTCGTGCCCAAGAGGGGATCTTCCCTTCAGCGGGTGGTTAAAAGGATGTTTTATGCATTTCCATCTTAAGAAAGCTTTGAAGAGTCTTGATGTGGCAGGCTTAGATGAATCGCGTTGGCGTGGAGCCCGCAGCAGGGGCCGAGTGTGCGGGGCTGGGCTGCTCTCTGAAGGGGGCTGCGGGGCTCTGGGCACAGGGGTGGCAGCTCGGGGGGGGGTGGCGAGTCCCCAGCGCTCGCCCATTCAGCGGCCTTGGGGTTTCTGTGGTGAGCCACTCAATGGTACAAACAAGAGTTCAGTGGAAAAACAGCAACAGCAGGAAAACAGTGCTGTGTGAGTTAGAAATGTCTTTCCATGTTCTTGCTGTCCCCGGGTCGCTGTGTGCTTTCCCAAGCAGCTTTCTCCCCAGCTAACTTGATTTCAGGTATCATCTTCTTGACTGTCACATCCTGCCGTGTGCAGACAGTGTTTGTGTGGTGAAGGCAGTAAGGGAATGCCAGCACCCCTCAGCTTACTTCTCACTAGACCTCTTTGTCCAGTCCCAGATTTCATTTATACACCGGTTGCAGCCGAGACTGTGATGCCCGTGCTGGTTTTTACACCAAAGCACGGGAAAAGGAGCAGCCCCAGAAGGAGAAAGCTCACCAGTTACTCCAGGGTGCAGGTTCCCACATCAACACCAATCCGCTGTGTGCGCTTTGTCTGACTCTTGTGGCTTCACTACTGGAATGTGATGCTGTGTCAGTGGAGTGGTGACAGCAGAGTGAACAGCATTCGCCTCTGCTCTCTGCGAAAGGCAAAAGTTCTCTGCTTCAAAACCATAAAAAGCTTATTAGCTGAGGCAGTTACACGGACAGTGGTGGGTTAGGAGACAGTAACAACAGGTAACTTCTTTTTTGTTCATGTATTAAAATGTTTTTACTCTTCTGAGGTTTTCCAGTATGGCCAATTTTTAATTCTAGGATTTATGCATCTTTTTGTAAAATAATTTGCATCTTGATCGGCAGAAATTGTGCCGACACTGCTTATCCTCAAAATTGTGTTTTTCCTTCTTTCTTTCTTGGTGATCCAGAAGATAGCCCATTAGCCTGTGTCACAGCAGGGCTTGTGCTAGTTTAACTTGGCTCACCTCAGAGTGAAAGGGCAGAAGCAGTGAGCTCTGTTGTGTTTCAGTACAATGGCGTGTGCTTGCAAGGCCCCAGTGGTGTTCCTGGACGGGATGGCAACCCGGGGAGCAATGGAATCCCCGGGACACCTGGGATCCCAGGACGGGACGGGCTGAAGGGAGAGAAGGGTGAGTGCATGCGGGAGAGCATCGAGGAGTCCTGGACACCCAACTTCAAGCAGTGCTCCTGGAGTGCCCTCAACTATGGCATCGATCTGGGGAAGATCGCGGTGAGTTGGCCTGGCCTGGCCTGCTGCTGGTGAGGGCTCCAGAGCTGGGTAGCACAACCATAGAGGTTTCCTCTTGGAGCCTTTTTCTGCATTCTTAAAGTTGTAGCTATTTTAGATTCTTATCAGCTGCGTTCCACTTTCAAAGGAATGATGTGGCTGGTCTAAGACCAGATCTGCAGCTGTAAGGCTGGGAGTCACACTACTAAAAAAGTATCTAGGTTTTTACCATTTCAGTTGTAAGGAACAGGAGAGATGTACATCTGGAATCTCTTAATTGTACCTGTCTTTATAACTCTTGCTCCAAAGTAGTTGTTCAGTAAAAGGATCAGCACTGTTTAGAAGCAGAGTTACCAAGAGCTACCCACACCAACCCTAATAGCCTGTACTCCACCTCAGCCCTGGGTATAACACTTCCAAAGATAATGGTACAAGTCTAGAAGAGGAGAAGAAATCCCATCTTAATTCCAGCTATGAAGCAGTTTCCATATTGGTTGGAATAATTCAACTGCTATTCCCTGGGCAACCTGTTACAGTGTCCACCACTCTCTGGGAAGTAACTTCTTCCTTATTTATAATCTAAATCCACTCCTTTCTCATTTAAAACCACTGCCCCTTGTCCTTTCACTCCAGGCCTTTGGAAGCAGCCCCTCTCCAGGCTTTGGATCAGCTCCCTTCAGGCACTGGAAGGTGCTCTCCAAGGTCTCCCTGGAGCTTTCTAGGCTGAACAATCCCAGCTCCCTCATCCTGTCCTTGCAGGAGACACGAATGTTCCTAATACACCCCTAAATAATAACGTGTTTCCTCACTCTGTGTTTGTAGAAAACAAATCTTTTTGAGAGCAGAGGCTGCTACATGTTTGTCTCCCCTTAGGAGTGCACGTTCACCAAGATGCGCTCCAGCAGCGCGCTCCGCGTGCTCTTCAGCGGCTCGCTCCGGCTCAAGTGCAGAACTGCCTGCTGCCAGCGCTGGTACTTCACTTTCAACGGGGCAGAGTGTGCTGGGCCACTTCCCATTGAAGCCATCATCTACCTAGATCAAGGCAGCCCGGAGCTGAATTCTACAATCAACATCCACAGGACTTCTTCAGGTGGGTGCCGAGAGCAGGGGCTGGAGGAGAGGCAAACAGCAAAAATCGAGTTAGCAAATGCAGAGGGGAAGAGGAGGCAGCAGCAGAGTGGCCAGCTAACACTTGCTGCTCTTATTTTGCTGTCTCACTGTTGACTATCAATACTTAACAGTAGTAGAAATATTTATTAAGTGGGGCTTTATTACTGTGGTATTTTTCATGGTATTTATCCTGCAGTTTAGAAGTGTAAGAGACAGTTCACTTCATCCAGGTCATTGATGATTATGTTGAATAAGACTGGACCCAGCACTGACCCCTGGGGACCACCACTATTTATGGGTCACCAACTGGACTCTGTGCCCCATGAGCTGATTGTGTAGCCAGTTCTCAGCCCATCTCCCTGTGCACTCTTCTAACCCACACTTCCCTGAGCTGGCCCACAAGGGTGTTATGGGGGCAGTGTCAAAAGGTGACAAACCCACTGCTCTCCCTTCACCTGCTCAGTCAGTCACACCATTGTAGGTGGCCATCAGATAGCTAAATGGGACTTCCTTCAGTAAACCCATGCTGGCTACTCTTGATAGCCTTTTCTTCCATGGACTTCATGTTAACACTCACCATTTTCCTCCCTGTACTATGTCATGACTGCATAACATCTGATTTCTAGAGGCATGATAGTTTTTTCTTCATCAAAGAGTAGGACCCACCTGTCTTCATTAACCCATATCCAACTAGTGGTGCTACTCAGGAAAAACAAAGGGGAACACAAGGAGAACTTTATATAGAAGCTGAGAATTAGGAGTGGAGAGGATTACAGGGTGGCTGTCACCTTTGCAGGGCTTAGCTGTGGGTGCCAGGTATGGCTGTGTCCCCATCCCCCTCCCTGTCACTGCTGAGAAGGTGGCTGGATGGGATTGAAGCCCCATCCCAGCTACCAGTTTGTAAATGGGACCCTTTCAAGAAGCAGGTGCAGCTCCCAGGTAGCTATCCTGTGCTGGGATCTGCTTTGGCTGCTGTCACAGGGCAGTGGCAGCTCCTGGCTTTCATGTGTCACATCCCTAAGTAATAGATTTTCTTGCTAAAAATGCTGTTCAGCTTTAACCAGATACCATGAGCATGCAATGAACTGCTGTCTTTAATACTTGTGCCCACCTTCAGAAGTGGCTGTGTCTGCTGAGGTAACTGAGGTAACTGGTTTTTGTCTTTACCCAGTGGAAGGTCTGTGTGAGGGGATCAGTGCTGGCTTGGTGGATATTGCCATCTGGGTCGGGACTTGCTCAGACTATCCACGGGGAGATGCTTCTACTGGATGGAATTCAGTGTCCCGCATCATCATTGAAGAGCTGCCAAAATAACCAACCCTCCCTCCCTTTTTATAATCTCTCCTTTTTTTTAATGTTATTTTTTTATTTTGTATCATTTTCTTCAGAATTTCTGTAGAGTTGGATGCAAGTATTAGGCTGGAGGGCACCAAACTCTTGCATCTGTAGTCTTTGTCTAGCCTTTTTTTTTTTTTTTTTTTTGCACATTGCAGAGGCTTCTTAGAATAACTGATTTAGAATATAAATATCAAAACTAAGTTCATTAACTTTTTTAATTCCTTGTTTGACATATGAAAATAGAATGAACTGTAACATTTTGTATCAAATAAATAAGACTTTTTACAAAAAAAAAATCAAGGCTGTTTTATTGATCATCAAACTGTTGAAGGTTTTTTTACATGGTATTTTCATACATAATTGTTTTAGAAGACTCCAAAGAGTTTCCTTTCGCAGAACCTTCAGATCTTGGCTTTAGCCTTCAGAAAGCAAATGTAACTGCTCCTGTAAAGCTGACCATGGAATAGGATGTTCTGCTGTTCTACTCCTCTCTCGCAGCCAACTCCTAGTGACTTCACCCTGACCTAGCTGATGTGGTAAGTGTTTAAACACCTTGTTCTGAATAATGAAGTAAAACCAGACTCTCTAAACCCTCCTCCCCTGTTCTGAATCACTGGATTTCAGCGTGAACATCTGTTATTGGTCTCTGCTATTAGCATGCAGATACTGAGTGATTTTACAGGTACAAAACTTACTGCTCCAGTAAAATAATTCTCCTGTATTTAGCCTTTCAGATATGTACAGTCACTTTGGTGTTCATTAAAGCTCAATACATGCAATAGTTCAGCAGATAAACCAGACAGAGTGACTTGCCTTGGCTTTAAAAACCTGGTAATATGGAGCAGTGTCACTGCTGCCTGGCTGCAGCCCAGATGGGCAAGTGACAAAGGTGACCATTCCAGAACAGCATTCCTTTCAGTGTTTTAAGTATTCTCTTCCAAATGGTGTTGTACAGAGTGGAAGGGGAAGGAATAATGGTGTGTATTACAGACTCCGTGCCTCATCACAGGAGCTAAACAAGCAAACGCATGTACAACATGCAGAAATGCACTCTCCCCAGAAAGGAAAGGAAAAAGCATGAAATCTGAGAAAAGGGATTTATTTCAGCTATCTGGGATTAAATCTCAGCTTTCTTTCTGAACAGACTGTGGTTTTGCCCAGGCCAGTCTCAGGTTGGTGGTTGTTGTCACCCCTGCCAGAGGAGCTGCCCCTGCTGCCAGCTTCTGCCCCTGTGCCAGCCAGAGTGCCTCAGCTGGAGCTGCCTCTGAAGAGCTGACTGTGCTGCTCCCCTTGGCCTGGACCTGAACAAACAAGGTACTGTGAGCTAAGCTGTGGTGTGATTTACAGGATGTCAGCTAACATACAGTAACTGACTGTGGCCTGGCTTTGCATTCCTCCTGGAGCACACTACTCCAGGGCAGTAAGTGCACAACTGCTATTACTTTCTTATTTTTTCATACGTCTTCACGCTATTTTTTTGCACCCTGGGTGGCAGAGGTAACTTGGTGTTCCAGTAAATCCATTCTGCATGCTAGAAAACACACTAAACTGAGTCAACACCCTCCAAAGACAGAAGTTAGTAGCTGCTGGGAATCTCTACAGTCATTCGTATGGCAAATTTCCAGTAAATATAATCTTCAGCTAAATACATATGAAAACTTTAATAATAAAACCCAAAGCCAGCCCTAATGGTCACATTCCATTTTCAGATGAGATTATCAACTGTTGCCAGTAGAGCAGATAGGATCATGGAGAGAATGTGTAAATTATTAATCAGTATACACAAAATGTGGCACATGGCAATAGTATTAACAGAAACAAGCAAGTGGGTTGCTGAATTACATTAAAAATACCAAGCAGTTTCTGTAGAATCTTCCAGTTTCTGTAAAATCTTCAAGATTTTAATTTAAAATCAAAACCAGAACAGGAATGTATTTTCTTAAAGAACAACTAAATAAATAAACCAAATCCAGATCTCCAAGTAGCACATATCCTTGACAGCAATAATTAGCATAATAATTATGCTTAATAATCATAGTTACCCAAGTTTACTGAGATGTACTGTCATTTAGTTAGCAGTCGGTATATTCTTGTGTACTTCCCTCAGACCAAATCATTAGACATAACCAGACCATATTGGGTTTTGTCCTGTGCACATTTTTTTTGTAGACTACTTAAGGGTTTGTCTTTTTTTTTTCAAAGGAATAGTATTAAAAATAAGCATGGTCATGTTTGTTATTACAGTGGTGTGAAAACTGCATCACTGTGGAATTAGCAGAAAAAAAGTAACTTAAAAAATGTAAGCAGCCTACTTAAAAAAAATGCATTTCCTTGAGTATAGTATCAGTAATGAAGAGAGAATCAGAGAAAGGCAGGGAAGAGACAAGGAATGGATGGATGAATTGGCCAGCAGTGCACACAACATACACTTTGGTCTGTTGCTAAAAGCAAGTAAAGAACTGCAGCACATCTGTCCTGCTGTGGGACAAGAACTGGGTTTTGTGGGACTGGCAGTTGCTCAAACCCAAGAATGTGCAGCTGTTCCACACAACAGGGTGAGCTCCCAGACTGCACCCCACTGAGGCAGCAATTCTGTGGTGGATGAGCAATGGAATCTGGAGCATTTCATATCCTAAAACCTGTCAAATAACAGAGGTGGATTCAGAAGACATTGCTATAATATATATACACCCAGTCCTAGTGCTATTATTTCACCAGTGCAGAGAGATCTGTTCCAAGCAGACACAGCTGATTGAGAGGGGAAGCAGCAGCAAGGCAGGAACATCCAGCAGAGGACAGGCTGTCAGGGTTTTACTGTCTCCAGGTTCTTTCCTCAAAGTGTCAGAACTGAACTAAATCTCTCCCAGATCATAAATACAAAAAATGAAGGCTAGGTTCCTTATGAACACAAGCTCATATGTTTAATCATTTTCTTTTCTGAAACCAAGTAAAAAACCAGACACATTTTCATAGACAACAAAGGTAATACAGCAGGCAGGAGTCACTCTGATCACATTGGGGATAATTCCTTTGTAAAATCCATGGATTCCTTCCTTCCTTTAAAGGCAAAGAAAAAGATTTAGTTTTAATGAATGTATTTTAATAGAAATTGTAAACCAAATCCTGGCATTTTTCTTCTCATGATCTTGCTGGTAGAGGTTCTTCAGGTTAGGAGTAAGAATTTCAGAATAATTTCTTACCACAATGCTTAAGGAGCTATAATCTTACCAAATCTGAACCCATCCTTTTCTCTTCTTAACATACAGCAGTATTCTGTAGGTCAGCCTAGGCTTTGGGGTTCTTTATGTGGGTTGTTTTGGGGTTGGTTTTTTTTGTGTGTTGTCTAAGTAGGAGACAATTTCCAATCTTCATTCAAGCCCCAAGAACTGGTTAACTTAAAATTTCTGCACCCTGTTCCAAAAAGTATGTACATACTTAATCTTGAGCCAGCCTGCCCGAGAGGCTTTTCACCCAAACCAGGACAGTGGGTTTGTGTCATTAGATAGCAAGGGGATGAGGATCCACATTCACTAAGGAATGTCAGCACTTCTTTTCAGAGAATTAAAGCACCTCCTCCAGATTTTGATTCCACTGGCCCATAAATGAGAATGTCACTTCTCCCACATTGAATCAGAGTATTTATGTTAGGGCTGTTAAAAAGTTTCAGACTTTTTGATCTCAACTCCCTATTTTTCAGCTTCATAGGGGTCTGGGACACCTGGAACCATGAGTAGTACAGTTAACACAGATCCTGGGAAGTGTTTGGGTCTGGTTTACATACCCTCCCAGGGGCTCTGCCTTGAATTTGTTTGCTACTGAGCACAGGAATGGCTGAGTACAGCCTCTCCTGATCAGGACCTGTGGGCCTTCCTGCAGGCTGCAGCAAGGAAGGGAACAGCCCTGAGACATCAGAGCAGTTTTCAGTTGACTGAGCCAGGAACAACACAGCCTCCTTCACTCCTTCAGGGGGCACCCCAGGAGTGAGCTGACTCCATTCCTGCCTCTCTAGCAGTGTGCTGTGGCCCAGAACCCTTGTCCATTCTGCAGAGGTGGCTGAGCTGAGTAAACAGTTGTGTGTGAAACCTCTCACATGTGGAGCTGAGGGAAGAGGGTCTGTGGGAAGCCACACAGAGGTGTGAGGTAACAGTTCTCCAAAGGTCCTGTGGGAAACAGACTACAAATGCAGTCAGGCCCCAGGGTAAGCCAGGGACAACAGTATAAACAGCTCTGTTTAGCTCAGTTCTTGCTGCCAGGAACTTGGATTAGCCACAACTCCCAGCAGCACAACACTCCTGTCGTATGGGATAATCAAAAACAGTTCCAGTGAGACTTGATTGTTGAAAAGCCTCAAAACAGTTAGCTCAATGGTAGCGTTTTAACCCAGAAGTGAAATTTGCTGGGGAAGAGAGAAGGGAGAGAGTTACCAACAGAAGCCTGCAGACTAGCACTGAGCCTCTGCCTCCTCCTCTCTCCTTAGACCATTGCTGCTCGTGGCATCTGCCACAAACTGGCTTGGTACAGCTCACCTTCTGTTTGCTCTGAGCTGTGCCAGTAACCCTAGTTCTGATTCTGTAGGACTGTCTTTTGAAGATGCAAGCTTTCAGTTGTGTGTGCCTACCTCCATGTCCTGTGGATCACATCAAACACACCAGAGTAGGTGTTGTGCTGGTCTTGAAGACGAGCTCTCACAACTTGATAGGGGTATGTTGCTGCCACGGCGAATATCTTGGATACAGCTGCCATCAGAATGTATTCCACTGTGTTCTAAAAGCAACAGAGTACCAGGCTTCTCTTCAGTAGGGTTTACATTAACCATTTTCCAGAATCTTGATTGATTTTTACATGCTAAACTAAACAATACTCCAGTTTTCCCCCTATAAAATACGCATTTAGTGAAATGGCAGCATTTACTATTGCAGGGCTACAAGTAATTAAGTGTAAAATGAGTGTTGTGCCCTCTCATTACTGTAGAGTGAAATACTTCTGGAAGAAGTAGCTACCCCTGCCTACACCCTGCAGTTCAGTTTTCCATGTAGGTGTTTAAGACCACCACCCGTTTCCACAAACACATTCCACCCTCTAAAATTCTCCAAACACTTGGCAAAATAAGAAGTTGGTTTCCCTTGTTCCTAAAGTGAGAAGGTATGACTTCCTTCAGTCTATTCTGCCTTCCACTGAATGTGTCAGTACTTTGCACACTGGCTGTTCTAGGACCTAGACAAGTGGAAGCACGTGTCACCACAATTCCTGCCCTTGGGAACCATACCAGTTTTGCATCTGATACTCTATTTCTGTAGGTGTTGTATCTCAGTTTCAGATCCTCGTATGCCATGAACTGAAGTGCTCCATGTGAAGTTCCAAACAGACCAGGCACAAATCCCTAAAAAAAAAAGGGATAGAAGAGAGATAAAGAGCAGTGCACAGAAGTGCACAATTGACAGAGCTCAGCTGACACTCATACACGTGTCCTCCATTACTTCACACACTGGGACTGCACCACCATCCTCTGCAGGACTCCAAGCCAGTTTGGGTTGGTATTCTTAATGGCAGACATCACATCAAAGTGTAGTAAATGTTCCTCTTCTCCAAATTCCACACAGGCTAAAGACATCTCAGCACTGAGCAAGATACAAGTGGCCTAGAGACTCTGCCTTGCACAAGCACAGGTCTTTAAAAGGTCATAACATGGATCAGGATTGTAAAAATACAAATGAAGCTGCAGCCTTGGAAATGTGCTGTTTAGAGCCTGCCCCTTTCCAAGGAGTGGCACTGAGCTGTGAAGTTCCCACCTGAGCTTGCTGTGGCAGTGACAGAAGCTGGTATCTCAGTGAGGAGGGGTGCAAAAAGAACATTGTTGTTACCAAGTCTTGGAGACAGAGATGGGGGGGGGGGTACACATCCATGTCTTTCACACACAGCTGCCCAAGGGAAAGTGGAGGCACAGAAGGAAAGCTAACTTGTATAAGGACTGATGGATGATTCACGTTAAAGAAGTAGATCTGAGGTTTGGGTAGGTTTGAGCACATTCCTGGCCCTGCTTGGAGCACATCCCAAGGCAGCCCAGCAGAGGTGACCAAAGGTCTAACAAACCAGTCTGGGAAACATTCCTTCTTTGGAAGAGCCAGTAATGGACAATAAGAGTATAACAGGAGTGTGTGTATATATATAAGTATTATTATATATTATGATATATATACATATATATAATACTATAATATATATATAAATATACATATATAGAAGTATTATTATATTTTATATATATATAATATATATATAAATATAAAATATATATATATGAGTATAACAAAGAAACCTTTTCTTTCAAAAAAGGGAAAACCAAGAATTTTCTGAAGTGACTCTACAAGAAAGAGAATGAAGGAGTTCCTTCCTGAGCAGGCCTAGCTCAGTTGAAAATATGCTGGCAGCTGTATGGATTCCCAGAAGCACCAATTCTCTCTTTTTGAGTCATGCTGGAAAAATACAAATAATGGGGAATTAATCATTTTGGCCAGCAATGACCTAAGGGAACTAAAAGCTTGCTGAAAAACATTGCAAAGGAACAATTATAATGAAGTAAGTGATCAAAATGTCGGTGAAAGGACTCTTAAGATAAATCAAAATTTCCCTAAAACTACTGGTACCAAACAGTTTATCTCATTTCCTGTGATGCACTCAGCTAAAAGTGAGGAATTAAAAGCCCAGACACGAAACTCTGTATTAGACTAACTGCAAGTCCAGAACATTGACTAAAAACCCATAAATATACTACTAAGAGTCTAGAGAAAGAAAAAGAGAAGGGATCTCAGCAGGAGTCCCTCAGAATAGTGTAACAGGACAAAATGGTAAGTTACTTCATAAGCTCCTAACTTGTAGGAAAAAAAAATGTAAAACAGCAGCAGGAAGAAGAGTTGCACAGAGCTTCTGCCACTTCAGAGATTACTGCTTTGCATGCTAGATTTCCTAAGTTTATGGTATTACAGCCATTAAGGAAGTGATTTTTAGGATCTCTGATAAATGAGGGTTAATTTCTTTTCACAGTAGAAAATAATTATCATGAACTGATGAAATGCATTAAAGGCTAGGTAAAGCCCCAGAAAAAAAACCCAAAACACAAAAGAGCAAACGAAATTAACCAAATAGTTCATCAAATGTGAGCATAATCATGGAATTCTGTGAAGCGAGGGAAAAAGACAACTTTGGATTTCAGAAATCCTAGATCAGAAGAGAAAATTGAACTAATATAAAAGCAGAAAAGGAGGAACAGAAAAAAAACCAACCCTGAATTATCAAAAATATAAAAGAAAAAATATCTAAGCAGAACAAGGAACAGTACAAAATTTATGTATAGTGGATAGCAGGGAAATCTCCATGAACATTTGCCCATGATTAGACAGTAAAACTGTAAAAGTGAAGAAGTCATTGCTCTCTACTTGGAAAGAATCAGAATGATGTATTTATATCATAGGAGAATGAGGTAATATTTTCTTTCCCTACCAACAAAAGAATGTTAAACAACACTTAAGAGTGCTGAACTCTTTGATTTAGGTCAGCAGATTTGGATAACTTGCACCCAAGAGTCCTAAAGCATTTATGATGATACTTGCCCAAGGAGTACCAGCGTGCTTAAGTCTTCTGCTGATGGAGAAAGCTTCTGAGGACTTTTAATGTTGGGCCAAGATTAAGAAATGCAAGAAGGGAGTGAAAATTAAGATTATGTGGAAAAAAGAAGGCATTGATGTGCAGTACAGCTCCTGAAACTCAGGGCAACTAGCTAAACTTCATCTGTCAAGTTCCAAACAATGCAAGAGAGAGAAAAAATGAAAACTCCCCCAAAACTAGAAAATGGAGAAAGGCTAATGTACAAACAAATACAAGTCCAAGAGCCACCTTTTTCCCAGTATAGACAAATCTGAGGCAATCCTGATGTCAAAGTGGAGTTGCTCAACGTGAATAGTTATGTAGGTCACTCAGGATCTATCTAGGTCACCTTCTTTGCAGATTTAAGCATGTTATTTGGTATTTCAAAGAAGAACCTGGCTTAGTTCTCAACTGGAAGACTGACACTACAAAGAAGTGTCCAGTGCCAAATGCAACACGTGCTACGTGCACAAATAATCTGGGAAATCACTCAGTGGAAGGACCACTTTAACAGATGCAAGAAAGTAGAATTCAACTACATGGAACAAAGCAGACATCCAGGCAGGCAAATCAGGAATCCTGACAGCTGCACTGCAGGAATAAGCACAGTGCCTTGCTCCTGATGTCAGAATTTGGCATTCATGCATATGAAGATAGTGTCTCAGCACAGGAAGGATTATATTGTTCACTGCAAATACTAAAATAAGTTAATGTTCAGTAATCAGGACAATCCCTAAGAGTTAGTGTTCTTGTTCTATAGCATTACTTGCAGAAGAAGCAGCAGACTGAACTAAAACAGGTTTCTTCACACATTCCAGACACTGATGAATGCATCTTGATGTCATGGCCTGAAGGAAGGAGAAGGCAAAATCCAAAGCCAGTTACCATCTGTTTCCCTAAATTGTAGGGAATAAAAACCCCACACATAGGCAGACCATATTTAGAAGCCTGCATGTTTTATGGACCCAGAGATGACAGATTACAGACCTCAGTAATTAGAGGGCAGATAAGCAGTTGTGAAATAGTCCATCGTGGAAGAAAAAATTAGCAACTACTCTAATCACATGCTATCTTCCAAAAGATGTCAGAAAGAGAGGTAAAGGATGACAAGGAAGAAAGCATTAGCAGCCAGATAGAAGATGCTATTGGTGCCCTTCTAATACAAGCCTAATTATAGAAAGGCACCAAAAAATTAAAAAACAGCCTTCAGTTTACTCTCATTTCAGCATTATCATCCAGAAGAATATGGTGTAAGCTTACACTCTACTCTTCAGTAATTTCCTACATTTCAACAGTAATCAGCTTTTCTGCTGATTAGTCTTTTTTTTACTGCAGTTCTTTGGTGGAACAGAGGACTCACAGAATAAAAGTAGGTAAGAGCATGCAAAAAATGACTTGCATTTTTTTTGTTAGACTTGTGTTTACAAGTCTCACCATGCTACTGAGTGGTGCCAGCAATCCTGGATTATTTGTGGTCAATTTAATTACCTTGTATAAGCCACGTATGCCCTCCATCCTGTATATCTTCAGAAGAGCATCAAACATTCCTCTGTACTGCCTCTTAGAAGGATCAACACCAGCATTGTACTGCAGCACCAGGCGTGTCTTTGTCACCCATATTGGGTTTGTAATGCAGAGAGTCATAGCTCCTGAGAACAGAGGGAAGTCAGACTGAGTGCTGTGCCAGCTCCAAAGCTTGTCCCACTTTGTTAGTCCAATGTCACAGAGGCTTCTACAATCACAAGACTATTTCTCCTACAGGAGTATTCACCTGAAAACAGGTGAGATTTATGGCCATCATTCTTCTCTCTCTGCCTTCACAGCTCACAATCCAGTCAACCTACTCCTGAGGGTACTTCTGCAGAGCAAACAACTCTCAGTACATTCCTAGTACATCCTCTTTTCTGCCTCACCTTTTCACAGTCAGTAGTGTAATCCACAGTAGGCAGGGAACAGAAGTAATTTCTTAATGTACTCCTGACTGCTCAAGTTATTTCTTGGGTAACAACTGTTCAAATTTAATGGACACCTCAGTCATAGGGAATTTGCTTAATCCTTTTGACAGGTTAATACAAGCAACCTGTTACAGCTTTATAATTGTAAATTAGACTACTGCTATTTTTTCACATTAAAAAAATGCTTTATACTTAATCATTAAATAAAGTCTTCTCACTTGCCTAGATTAAATACATCACAGAAACTTGCACAGGAATGTATGTAGGAAACAGCATATTGAAAGTCTTGCTGAGGTAAGTTTTATTTTTATTTCAGATCTTTAGTTTCTAAGAAAACTTAGACCACAGATAAAGATTTTCAAAGAGCAATGACCAATTAACTTATTCTATTGACTTCAGTAGGCCTCCTGTTTTCCAAATGTAAGTGTTAAACATTTAATGAGTTAAGCTCATAGCAGCAGATTTGTATTTTGGGACTCAATATAGCACTAAATATGGAAAGTGCTTATACACAATTAAAACAAGATCAAAAGGTATTTTGATAACTGCTATTTCTGATTAAAACTGAAAAGACCACAGTGATCCATCCATCCATCCATCCATCTTAGACATCATTAATTTATTTACAGACAATAAATGACTGCATTTGGCTCAAACACTTGCACTTGCCAGCTGTCAGAAAAAGCAGCACTGACATACAGAGGCAGGGAGCAACATATGGAAAGGCTGGGAGCAGCACAAAATGTTTTCATTTAAACTCACCAGCCTCTGCAGCTGACACCAGGTGTTCTGTTGCACTGAGACTTTCCAGCTTCCCTTCCTTCTTGTAAGCTTTGATGGCATTGTAGCTGGGAAATGTGAAACATATTTGGGTAAAGGTGAAAACAAACCTCCACCACTGAATTAACCCCAAGCCAACAAAACACTTCCCTTAAGATCATGGAAAACAGCAGGTGGCTGAAAACAGGTGTCTAAGAAAACTGTTTAGTTGATTCATTGATCTCTGAACAGTTAGTTCTTTAAAGTGAACTCTGGTAATTACTGTCAGCATCAATGGGACTGCATCCTGAAATAGCTATGGGGTCTCAGTACTTCTAAAGAAACTGATTAGATAGCCTCCTTTTTATTGAGAGAACAGTGACAGGTCTCTATCTTCCAGCTCAGAAAGGCACTCAGCTTTCTTCTTGATTCAGTTTCCAGTCTGTGGAAGGAGCTGAACCATCAATAGGACCCTACAGTGAAGCCTGAGGACTGAAGTGCAACAGCAGAGTCTAGACAACAGACAAGAGAGGTTTGTCCAGCATACCAACTAACTGTTCTCTCCAGTGTGCAATTAACAGGGATCAGCAGTGAATCAGGTCACAGACAGCTAGTAAAGCAGAAAAGATGCACTATTAAAACAGGCTTTAGAAGCAAAGCCCATCGACTCAGAAACACTGAAAGAGCTGTCACTGCAGTTATTACAAGCAAGTCAAACATTTAGCTTTAGTAGAAAACTTTATCATGTTCTCTGATTCTTAACACATCAGTCTGGGTTCTTTTTTTTTTTTTTTTTCTGAGGTTTTAAGCACTTTGAGAGGATTCTTCATGAATCGTGCCACTATCTCTCGAACTCTTTAGTATTTTCACAGCATCAGGGGACTGAACAGCACTTGGCAAAGTCACGGGTCTCTGACTCTAACTATATTTGAAACCAGCAAACCATAATAAAGGACAGGCCTGGGCTTACTACAAAACACAAAGTCTATTAGCACATTTTTACACCCCCCTAAAGAAGATCAGTGTGTAACACTGCACAGGATGGCACACATTGTACATTTGTACTTACAAGAAAAAGTAAAGTCCCCAGGAAGCTCCTGCTCCCAACATGTTTGGAGTTACCCCTTGATACAAGCCTCGGAGCCCTTCGTGCTTCCAGACAGTGGTCATGCAGTGGAGGATCCCATTGTACTTTGGCCTGAGCTCCAGTCCATCGCTTACTAGGAAAGAAAGGATCTTCACAACATTAACTTCTGATACTGGTTCTTACTTCCTAGTTGAAGACAAAAGTGGTTATTTTCAGCCCAAACAAGCACATGGAAGTAAGTGACCTCCAGAGGGTACTAATCCAATCCCCTGCTGAAAAAATGTCCAACTAGATCAGGTTCTGGGCATGTCCAGCTGGTTCCCGAGTGCTTCCAAGATTGAGGAGATTGCAGCCCATCTGGAACCCCTTCCAGAATATGACAACTGGAATTTTCCACCTTCCCTCTTCCCCTACAACTATCCACCTCCAAGAACAATCTGGCTTCTCCTCTGTGTCCTCCAGCCACACAGCCATAGCCTGCAACAGCAGCTCCCCTCAGCCTTCTCTCCATGATGCTGAGGTGATTTTTTGTGCTGGCCTGGCTCCCTGTGCCATGTGCTCCAGATCCTGCCCCAGCCCAGTGGCCACCACTGCCACCTTGACATCAATGTCTCCCTCACACTGGTGAGCCCCACAGTAACTCAGACATGGCCTCATAAGTAGAAACTGGAGAGAAAGGAGCACTTCTGCTGGCTGTGCTCTCCTAATGTAGCCCAGCATGCGCCTGGGCTGGGAAGTGGCAGTAAAGCCACAAAACCAACCCTGAAAAAGGTCTGTTGTGAACCATCATGCTTTAAATTTTGTGAAACTTCTCAGAGACAGTTCACCGTTTGGTTTTGAGTTCTTATACAGCCATGCATTACCTTTAAGGTCATCTAAGATACAGCAAAACGCTTCAACCTCTAGCAAAGAGACTAAAAGGGCAGTGTGTTTTCTCCTGTGAGCAGCAAACCCACCCGGGACAGGCTGGCACGCTTGGCTGCGGGGAAACACGTTTGATTTCTGCAGAACAGCGGCCCCGCTGTTACCAGCCCCGTTCTTCGGAAGCCGTTTCGCTTCGTGCCTTCAGAACCACTGGCTCAGAGGTGAACTCTGAACGCCGGCTTGAGACAATCCGCCCGCTCCGAACCGACGGCACCGCGGGCCGCCCGGACAGCTCGCAGCCGCCCGCGGCACGCAGCGGGATGGAGCCGGGAGCGACAGGGCGATCCGGCTTTGGGATAGGGGAAAAAGAACCGGCAGCCGCCCCTTTAGGCCTCCGAACCGTTAGCTGCAGCGGCTGCAGAAGCAAGCTCCGCGGGGCAGCGGGTGCGGGGGGTTGTCCCCGGCCGCCCCCGCACCGCCCCCGCTGAGCCGCGGCAACCCCCACGGAGCCTTCCCCGGTGCCGGCCTCACCTGCGAAACGGATCTTCACCAGGTCCAGCGGGTGGAGCACCAGGGTGGACACGACGCCGCCGCTCAGCCCCGCCGCCAGGTTCTCCAGCTGCACGTGGCGGAGCAGCGAGCGCAGGGGCGACGGTGCCGCCGCCGCCGCCTCCGCGGAGCCCCGGCCGCTCATCCCCGCCCGCCGCGGGCTGGCGGACACCGGGCTTGCGGGACTCGCCTCCTCGCGCGAGAACGGGCCGCCCGCCGCGTCCGGTCACGTGCGGGGGGCGGTGCGGAAGCGGCGGCGTGCGGGAGGGCCAGCCAGCCACGCATCCAGCCATCCATCCAGGCAGCATGCGAGTGAAGGTGCTGAGCCGCAACCCTGACGACTACGTCCGCGAGACCAAGCTGGACCTGCAGCGCGGTGAGCGGGAGGGACACCCGCAGTGCGGCCGGGCCCCGCACGGGAGGGAGGGAGGGAGGGAGGGAGGGAAGGAAGGCAGGAAGGAAGGAAGGAAGGCAGGCGGGCGTTCCGGCGTCACGGGGTCCTGCCCCGGGCACAGCGTGCTCAGCCGGCTGGCGGGAGAAGAACGGGCTCGCCCCGCTGCTCGCCCCGCCTTGAGGCGCCGGCGGGACCCTGCGGGGCTCGGGTCGCTCCGCCGGCTTCTCCCCCCCCCCCCCCCCCCCCAGCCTGCCGGCATGTACTAAAGCTATTTGGAGCAGGGTATCAGACCAGTGTTTTTAATTGCGTGCCCTTCGTCGTTTGAGTTGTAGGTAGGTGGCCCTGTTGTGCACGGTAGCATCAGAGTTCACGTTTTCTAGTTATTTAATTGTTGTTACATGCTTCGAATACAGAAAAAGTGCTGCTGAGGTTGCCAGCTGGGCCAGTAGTTCAGTGCATCTTCACTTCCCAAGTAGGATTTGTGTGTAAGCTGTTAATGTACTAGGAAGGGATCCCCAGCTTCCTTTCCTCAGAGATTTTAGAGGGTTTTACTTCCATCTAATAGCCTGGAAACCAGCAGACTGAACTAGGCATCAACTCTTTGTGCCTGGTCTGTTGGCAGTTGCTTCTCGACCTTTTTGCTTGAAGCAGAATGGCAGAGGCAAAAGCTGGCAGCACAGCGTGGCTGTCCCCTTGTCTTTCTCAATTTACGTTAAGGTCTGTGTATGCAGATGGCTGCAGAGACCCTCCCTTGGGAAGCTTGCTGGGTGTAAACACTCCTGCTGTGAATCCAGCTGTGCGAGCAGTGAAACTGGCTCATTTCTGAGCCAGGGCTGGCTTGCAGCTGGATAAACACAAACAGAGCAAGGTTGTGTCTCTGCGTGTCCATGCAGCCCTGTTCTTTCTGGGTGTGCTAGAGTTTGGTGGTGGGAGGAGGTTGGTGGTGTGTGGCAGGGGTCCTGTCTTTTTGTTTGTTTGGGTTTTTTCTTATTTATTTTTTAATAGTTGCAAAATACCTGCAACTTTCAGTTTCTTGTATATGCAGATCTTCCTTTGAAAAGAACATCCAATAATTCTGGACGTGATCAGACTTTATTAGCTTCCATCTTTTTAAAGTGAGGATACTAATGAGCCCGTGGACCAGTTTCAGATCAGTAGGAACAGCAAAACTCTTAGCCTTGCAGAACATCCTCACGTGGCAGGAAAATCAAAGAGCAGAGCTTCTGAACTACGCTGTACACCCTTGTTTTCTAACATGTGTGGTGCTCTCATTGCAGTCCCAAGAAACTATGACCCTGCTCTGCATCCCTTTGAGGTTCCACGAGAGTACATCAGAGCTCTGAATGCCACGAAGCTGGAGCGAGTGTTTGCCAAACCCTTTGTTAGCTCCCTTGATGGCCACAGGGATGGAGTCAACTGCATGGCCAAGCATCCCAAGAGCTTGTCGACGGTGCTGTCTGGGGCTTGTGATGGAGAGGTAAGGTGCAGTTACAAACCACAACAAACAAGATGCTTTTCTTTCCACCCACCCCCTCTCTCCTGTGTTTGGTTTTTATTGTAGTTTTTTTTAATGCCTCCTGCTTGTGTTTCTTTTGTGTCTTTGTTCAGCAGGACACCCTCCCTTCTCTCTTCACCCTGAACTGCTGTGTATTAACAAGAGTACTTGAAGTCACATGAGTCAGGGAAAGGGCACTTAACCAAAACCTCTTTGGAATAGTTCATTATAAGATGCTAACCTTGTATTTTTTTGCTTATTTTACATAAAAATTGCAAGTAGCAAACAAGGGCATTTTAATTGGAGTAGGTTGCAGAAAAAAATTGCCTCTTCTGTCTTCTCTGTCCTCTCTCTCCCTTACATGGTTCATTTATAGTACTTGTATATTTTATCTGTCTTCTGGGTTGTTTTCTGCGTGTAATAGAAGTGTGAGGGAGATTAACCTTTTCAGAGAGGAGGGGAATACATTTAGATGAAGCATTGGCCAGATTTCTTATCTTCTGACAGAGCAACTGAAGTTCTGGCTGCTATAAAAATGTACAAATAGAAAACCTGACCTGCATTTCTTTGGTTTTCAAATGGTCCCAAAACCTCTGTGTGAGGTGGACATCTCTATCAAATGTCTACGTAAAACATCTACAGCAACTAGACTGAAAATGTTCTGTTCATTCCAAGGGTTGTTTATTTTTTCCCCTCACCAAGAAGGGGATAATTGAGTAGTTTTGATATTCCACTCTGGCCAGTGTTCAAGCCAGCTATGCCGTTTTTCTACAACAGCCAGGATTTCTCTCATTCAAGTTTTGAACTGCAGTTTTGGGCTGGAGAAAGCTTCAGGAACACAATACTTTCCTGTTTCCAACAGGTGAAGATTTGGAACCTGACCAAACGCCAGTGCATCCGAACGATCCAAGCCCACGAAGGCTTTGTCAGAGGCATGTGTGCTCGCTTCTGTGGTACCTCCTTCTTCACTGTGAGTATAACATGCCCCCTTGGCACAGGGTGGCACTGCTGAGTACCTGCTCACCAGCTGCTTGCCAGGGAGCATCTTGCTCTCTGCCGTGCAGCATTTAAATATTGTATGAATATGTTTGTTGGGTTTGTTGGTGAACCTGACAATTGTGTGTCTGATTAAATTTTATATGGGTGTTATTCAAGACTATGGAAGAGAGAGACACCAGAAAATGCATAACAGCTGCTCATGATAGATTATATTAATCTAAGGATGTACCACTTTACTCAGGATGTGCTAAGGATGCCTGCTTTCAAAAGTAGCCATTGGCATATAAGAATGTGTATAATAATTGGCATATCAGAATATTTTGATTAAAGATAAGCTCATCAAGTCAGAATGGTTCCATGTTAATTATGATTTATATCAGTTAATAAAGCTTAGTTGATTTTGTTGCATATAAGCTGTCTGGAAATAGTATGTCTTCCTGTTTGCATTAAAGCAATTCTAAGATGTTATAACAACAAGAGAACTGTGTTTGAAGACTAGAGTTTTTTGCTCATTTTGAGCTGGGCATAGAAGAACTATTTGCACTACTCTGTCCTTTCTGAAGTACATCGCAGCTCGTGAGGACAGTAGTCAGGATGTAGGGGAAGTCATGGCAAAAAAAATGCCAAGTGACTCCAAATTAGAATTTCCTTTTGACAGTGCCTCTGCCTGGAAAGTGGGAGAGGGAAGGAGATGGAGTAGGAGTATCAGGGCTGTCAGGACAGGGAGTGAAACTGCTATAGGTAGAATCCTTTTTTTTTTGGCTTGTTTGCCTGCTCCAGGACACTGCCCAGCCATGCAAAAGCTTGTGCTGGCAGAGTGAAGGAGGCAGCATGGTGTTAGGAACAGGAAGCTGGACCAGCTGGGGAGGAGAGTCTCTTTTAAATGTCCACATGCTAAACAAAATAACTTGCATAAGATAATGTGCAGTTTAAGGTGCTGTTTCATCAAGAATCACATGATGAAAATGTAGCACACACACAATATTTATCATTCCAGCTCACCTTTTTCCTGTTCAACCCTGGAAGTATCTCTGTTGGAAATGGGAAAAGCTTTGTGCATCAAGATAAAACCAGTGGAATAAGGAAAGGAAAGGTGATGGTGGGGGGGGAACAGTGACAAACATGGAACAGTCACCTCCTTTCAGACACAGACAGATATCCAGAGCAGCAGCCCTCGCTCTGAAACATGATGTGAAGGAAAAACTAATCTGCAGCTTGGAAGCTTGAGTTCTCTGTCATAGATCATTCTCCTTTGAAAGGCTGTCTGTACTTAGAGCAAAGCACAGCAGTAAAATAACTAGAATATATTGACATAAAATTGTACGTGCTTTCTCCAACACTGCCAGGTGGGTGATGACAAAACTGTGAAGCAGTGGAAAATGGAGAGCCCGGAATATGGAGAAGCAGAAGAGCCCATTCATACAATTCTTGGAAAGGTAGTAAATCTAACTTTTGATTTTCCCACTTCTTTTGACTTAAGTTTTAGCCAATTCTTACCTAGCTTTTGGAGGAGAAATAGTTTGATGTACCCTGTTGCCATAATGGGTTGTAAGGTGACAGCATAAAATTTTATAATGGCACTTCTAAAGTAGCTTTAAATTTTTATTTCATTTCTTTTCCATGTAACCAGAAAGAATATCTCAGATGCCACCAGAGGCTGGTTAGATCTGTCTCCACTAATAATGCCTTTCCTGCAAACTGGTCAGATCTTTCTGTAGTGTGTTTCTCCTCAGATGTGTGCTGGAAGTGCTTAGTCTGCATTCAATAAATTAATTTCCATGCCAATACCTTGCAGCCAATCCGTATAAAATCATAATTTTGTCTTCCCTTTTGAGAAAAGCAAAGTAAAAGTTTATACTTCAGCACTTGGAATTTATGCTAAGAACAACAGGGTGAGGCTGAGTTTCTGATAGCACTGGTGACTTGATTTTCAGTAATGTAATGAATAAAAACGTGGCAGACTCAATAGGCAGTGTTTTGCAACAAAACCTGCTTGTGTGTTGATGTGTGCAGCTGGTTTTGTAAATTGTTTGGGGTCTTTTGTTTTCTTTTGCAGACAGTGTATACAGGAATTGATCACCACTGGAAGGAAGCTGTTTTTGCCACCTGTGGCCACCAAGTGGACATTTGGGATGAGCAAAGGACCAGCCCGATGTGTTCTCTAACGTGGGGTTTTGATAGCATAAGCAGTGTCAAATTTAATCCCATTGAGGTAATGGTTGTTACATATTGGGAATTGATGTTTTTCTTGATAGGTTTAAGATCTAAACTCTCTTAACTCCACCTTTAATGACTTTTTCCAAGTTTAGATTTTACTATGTGTTTTAGCATCATTTTTAGGGAGGTGTATACATACATTTTAATGGCTGCATTGCCTGGAATGTAGTATAATGTATTTTAATTTTTTTTTCTTTTTTTTTTCTCTGTTAGTGGGAGACAGGAGAAGGAAAAGTAGGGTGATCTCTGTTCTGCCTGCAGCAATGCTTACCCTGTACCTCAGTCTTACAGTGTAGCAGTTACCTGGCTGTGGAGCTCTCATCTGTTCCAGGGCTGTACCCCAAGACTTCTTTCCCTTGCTATGGCAAAATCAATGCATTTGATCTCCTACAGCAAGTCTTAGATATACTTTTTGTCTGGGCTTTGTTGGTAGATGAAATATTTATGAGAAACTGCTTCTTGTTTTGAAATAGAGAGGCCTGGGTGGGTAGTGAATCTTACAGGGAAAGCCATATGCACTTGTTTGTTTGTTTCTTTATTTCTTAGACATACATTTTGGGAAGCTGTGCTTCTGACAGAAATATTGTGCTGTATGACATGAGAAAGTCAACTCCATTAAAGAAGGTAATTTTTTTTTTTAACAGAAGCTCGTGGCACTGCTGATCACACTACATATGTAGGTAATCTGTTAATGGTGATGGTAAAGGGAAGCTCTGAACTGTCAGTGCACTGAGTTTTCATCATCTGAGTCTTTTAACTGAGTTTGAATTAATGCTGGGATTTAAACCATGGTTAGAAGGGCCCTTTCCTGCATTCAGACACTGTCATGCTCACTCTGTTGTAGCTCTTGATACAGTGCCAGACCTGACAGCAGTTCCACAGGAAGAACTTTATGTTCCTATATTGCATTCTGTCTGTGCATGTCTGATTTTTTAAAATGTTTTTTTCTCCTCCTTGCCAGAAGGGAACGAAGTAATTTCTAAAGCATTGCCTTTCCACGCCTGGAAAGGTATTTTCCTTTTGCATGGAGAGAAACTCTCCCCTGTGCACTTAGTGTAAATATTCAGAATTTTTTTGCAGTGGAATCAAAACTCTTTTACAAGTGGAGTTTACTAATGACCAGTTTATCTTGAACAGAATGTTTATGCTTATTTAAAACAAGCAGCCAGTAATTCATACATATTACCCTCCATGAAACTGACTCATTTGGAGCCCCAGAACTATCTTAACAATTTTCTTCTTGAAATACAGTACTATGGCTTGTGAATATACACTCAGTATCATGTTATGTTGTGTGTTACCTGCAGTGACACTGCACTAGAGCACTCTAATGGTATTTGGGGATAAAACAGGAGTGTTGTTGGCCTAGCAGTATTTCTTTCTATCCCTGAGCTGTAGCAGTTTTTCAAGAAGTTTAATGAAAACATGATCAGTGGTGCTGGTTGGAGACCTGAATGTCAAAATGAACACAGCCAGTGCTGCAGAGCTAAGAATTAATTGTAAGACTATATGCCTTGAAAGAACCATTTAATAGGGCATGTTTATGGATTGCTTCATATTTACAGGAACCTTTAGTGAAGTAAAATTTTACAGGAGTTCCAGGTTTACATGTTGACCACTAACATGTTTACAAGCTAAAGGACCACTTACAAGAATTTGCTTCTAAGATGACATGCAGAGGAAAAATGAATTGCCATGTAGCACAAAGCAGTGAGCATTCAGTGAGGGATAGGAGCGTCCTCACTTCCAATTCTAACATTGTTAAGGAAATATTCTGCCATAAATCTTTATCTAGAAAGAGCCTGAGTAGCATTGAAAATTTTGAACTACAGTGAGTATTTTACTGCCTATAACAAGGTAGCAATGTGTAAATACCTTTCAGGTTATCTTGAACATGAGAACAAATACATTGTGTTGGAACCCCATGGAAGCTTTTGTTTTTACTGCAGCAAATGAAGATTACAAGTAAGTGTGACCTTGCTTTTTAAGAATCATCATAATGTTATGGTTTTAATCTGTATCTTGGTGATTTATTATCTGCTAAAATAAGGGTGTTTTTTTTAAACTCCGAATTTGAATCACTTAAGTATTAACCTGGAGATTTTCTAAAAAAATTAGTTGATAGTAGACTACATCCTTCTCTGCATTTTGGTACCTGGGGGGAAGAAAGTCATGTGACTTAGAAAAAAAGGCAGCTGAACTAATGCAAATGTAACTTGCAATGAAATCTGGAAAATAAGTACTATAGGTCCTGTCTGAGGCAATATAAGTGTTTATTTTCTTGCCAGCTCTTGTGAAGCTTGACTTATTCCTGAGAAGCTATTTTGAAGAGAACGTTTCTAAAGAAAAATAAATAAAAAATCTAATCTTTTGTGAAACAGTTCCAGGGACTGGAATCCTTATCCTTGCAATGTCTCGGGGCAGGATTTTTTTACTTTTGAACAATACTATTCATGTGAACAGCTAATCTGATATTGAAAAGGCTGTCTACAAAACTAGGCCACTGACAAATGTGCTCCATGTACTTTTTTTCCAGGAAGTCAATGATCTAACAACAGATCACTATTTTCTTATAGAACATAGGGAATTGGTCACTTGGTGGTGGGTTTTGGAGTTTTGTTGTTTTCCCTTGATAAAGGGGTAGCTGTTCCTGTCAGGGGAGCTGCCCTCTTGCAAGCTAAAGGCATTACTGTCAGTGCAATGGCAAATGCACGTGTCAGCAACACATGGGCAAGTGTTAGCTGGCTGTATGGAGTAGAGGTTTTGAATATGACACTAAAATATTTTTTCTTGGGGAATTTAGAAAAGGCAATAGTTGTCAGGGAACTGTTGAATAAGAGACATTGAATTAATTCCAGTTACACATTCATCTGCACCAAGAAGGGGGAGAAACCTGCTAAATTATTCATTTTTCATGTAGTAGTTGTACTGAATAGCAGTATTAAGCACGTTTCATTAAATGCTTTGTCTGTAAAGCACCTTTGCACTATTGGCACTAGGCAAATTAATGATCTACTGAAGTTATATCTTACTGTGTATCAGTGGGCTTGTTGATTCAAGGGGAGTGCAGGTAGATCTCACCTGAGCTTTGAAGTGCTTAAAAGCAAACCAGCTGTGGTCCAGCAGCTGTGTTTATTTTTAGTACAGTGCTTTTCTCCAGAGAGTGTGCTCTGCTGAACTACCGTCAACATGTGTTGAAGGGCCAGGCTTTTCTTGGACTCTTGCATTGCCTGGCCTGAAGACAATTAGGCAGCAAGACAGTTTGCCAGCCAAAGGGGAGCTTCACAGTAGCCTCTGAATACTTGGAGTTTCCTATATGAGAGTATCTAGAAACATTGCAGAATTGATGGGCCTGATGTGATGGTTCAGAGAGGCTTGTCCAAGCTGATATACTTGCATCTGGAGTACAGGAGGATAGTGTCCAAGCTGATACACTTGCATCTGGAGTAGAGGAGGAGAGTGTGCTTGGTGACCCTTGAACAGGTGATGAAGGGAATAGAGGAGACTATCTATTCTTTGACAGCAGCAAGAAACCCAAGTCTGAGCCAATAACTAAAGAATAAACTTTTTCAGGCCTTGAACAATGGCATCATTCCTACCTAGGAGCAGTTTTAGAGAGTTCCCTCTGCAGTGTGGGTCTGTCCTGGCCCGTGTGTGACTGAAGCAGCCATTGAGCTGTGGGAGCTGTGACATGAAGCTGTTGGTGTGTTGCTTTCCAGCCTGTATACGTTTGACATGCGTTTCCTGGACTCCCCCGTGATGGTGCACATGGACCATGTGTCTGCTGTCCTTGATGTGGATTATTCCCCTACTGGGAAAGAGTTTGTCACTGCCAGCTTTGACAAGTCCATCCGCATCTTTCCTGTAGACAAAGGCCACAGCAGGTGAGTGCAGTTCCCATTCTTATCAGTCACCTCCCTCTCCAGGGCTCAGGATTCTTTGTGTTAACAGCCTGACTGGGGCATTTGCTTCCCGTGGACGTGGGGTCTTGTGCTGTAGACACTTGAGATTGACAGGCTGTGTAGCTGACAGATAAGTCTGGAGGGTGTATTGGAGTAAAACTTCTACTTGATAGCAGTATTTAGGTAGTTTTGGATTAAAATTACAGTGGATTATTATACTTGAGTGTACTCATGTACTTTACCAAGATTAATTCCATTTTTTTTCACTATGTATGTACCTCCAGTGTTTTTTAGGTCCCCTTGTACTGTATGTGTCACCACTTACGCCTGCAGTGCCTTATAACATGGTAGCAGCTGGTTTTCTAGGAGCTGTCTTCATCCTATGTGGGCAATTGCTAATGATTTTATGTGAAATGCATTGTTAGATTAGTTCCTGAGGGTTGGTTTGGATGATTCTGTGATCTGTGTCAGGATGTTTATTCTCTATTGTTTGTGTTTTCTTAACCAGCTGTTGATTCTTGTGATTATGCTTTCAATACAGTTCACTTTGAATTAGTTTTTCAGGTGAGATTTCATAAGGAGTATATTCAATATTCTGAAGTCCAGATTGGATCTTCTGTGTCTCCATTATTATTGCTTTTTTCCAGTTTGATGGAAATTGAAGCGTGTTATCAGATCTGTCTGGTATCATTCATTCTTCATAAACCTACCTTCATTATTCTCTGTTGTCAGCTCTTCCTTCTTTTTTCTTTGTTCTTAACTTTCTTTTACTTTTAGTTGCCTTCCCCTCTCCAACCCTGACCCCCCCATAAAGTTGCTACGAGGTCAAACTCCAGGTGCTTTGCAGGGTGCAATATTTATTGGAGGAGGGTATTGTTTTTAGTGATGGATGCAGCTACATAACTACTTGTATGCTCCCATACTTCAGTTAAAGACTGAGAAGAACTGTTTACATTTTCCTTTCCAGCTGATCTACAGGCAGTTTTCATGTTCTTCCTGTCTTGTAATAATATTTTAAATGTTAATTCAGTATTGCAGTTTCTTTGTGGGTTTGTTTTGGGTTAATTCTTGGGTTCTACATTTTTTTTCTTTCTGTAACGTTCACAGAAGTGGCGATGTGCAGAGTTAATCCCATCGTTGAGGGGGATTCTGCTGACCCATAATGCAACAGTAAAAGGCTTTATTCCACATTAGAGCAGATTGTTGCCAAGGCCTGTGGAAGGAATTTCCCTCTTTGTCCTTCTTAAAAGCCTTTGAGATGAAGAACTTAGCCTCATATAAGCCCACTAGGGCATTCTGGAACACTTACAGTTCTTTAGAAGTTGGGCTTTTTCAGAATTGCACAGTTGAAATGAAGAAGAGGAAAGTGGAAAGAAGAGAAATCACAATAAAGAATCACCAATCCATTGCCATATCATAAATGCACAGCTGGAGTGTCCATTTAATGTTCTCTTTGTTCATTTACTCTTCTCTTTCTTCTTCATTATGGTGGTGTCACATTCTTTGGCACTTCTGAAGTCCCATTGATCACTGTAACAGCAAATTAATGACAATTATTTCAGGAGCAGTATGTGTATCAGTGTGTGTACCCATGGCATGTTTTGCAAAGAGTCATTCTTCAGCTGTCCACTGGAATTTCTCTGGAAACACTTCCTTATAGCATCTTATTCTAGGTGGGCACTTCATTTCAATCTCTCTTACACAGATGATAGATCAGCACGACATCTAAAATAAAAGATTTTTTAAAAGCAACAAAAAGTAAATGAATTTTGCCTTGAAGAGGATGCTGTTTGCAAGGTAAGTTTGCTGGGAGAAGTGCTGCTAGATGATAGAAAAATGCTGCTTTTTCCTCAGGGAGGTGTATCACACCAAACGAATGCAGCACGTCATCACTGTGAAGTGGACTTCAGACAACAAGTATATTCTGTGTGGCTCAGATGAGATGAACATCCGTGTGTGGAAAGCCAATGCTTCTGAAAAGCTGGGAGTGGTAAGAGTTGCATTTTGCTTTTTGTTAGCTCAGGATATTTGGGGTTTGTTGTTGTTACAGCTGCTTAATCAGCTTGCAAAGCCTGGTTTCTAAAGGGAAAAGTAAAAGTCTTGTGTGTTTAAGTTGAAAGGGGCCATATAGCTCATTGCATTTACTGCAGCTTATAATAACCACCCAATTACACACCTCATTATTGCTGCACAAGGTGATTGAGATTGTCATTAACCTATAAAACTGATATCAAGCATGCAAACAGTGTCTGAAGTCCATTTAATTCAGTGTAAGTCCATTGGGTCAAAGTGTTTCCCCAGGAGCAGCTATCAGTCTGATGAGCCAGAAGTCTTTTCAGTTGCACTTGCTCAAATGTTTATGTCCAGACAAAGCCATAGCATTCCATGAGAGCTACCCCTGGCATATATTCACCTGCACACTTGTGTTAAATTGCTGAATGACTTTGGAGAATTCATTTGACACTGTGTCCCCTGGGAGCAGTCCCTTTCTGCTATGGGGTTTTGGTGGTGCTGCTTCTGAGCCCATCAGCACAGCTGCCAGAGAATGCCTGGGGAGTTTCTCCTGGGTCCTGTGAAAGACTGAGGGGGAAGGAAAGGGCAGCTGCAATTCAGGAGCTATTGCATAGTTGTGCACAGGGCTGCCTGTGGTCACCTGGAGCTCCATCAGGTGACAGTGTCTGCAGGAGGGCACTGGAGCTGAGCTGGTGGAAGAGGAGTGGGTAGGAGTACTTGGAGCTGCTATGGGGTAAGTCATGGGCTGTCGTGCACTGTGAGGTGCTGGGCACAGCTACCTGCCTACTAAGGGCCCAACATAGGTATTTGGAAGTCCTATTATTTTTTTTTTTCTCAGCTTTATTATGTTTTTAAATTATTTTTTCTCAGCTTTGATTTAGAGCTGTAACACTCACAGCTCTGTAGCCTGTACAGTATTTGTGGTGGAAAAACTGCTATTTAATTTTAATTTCTTTAATTTTTTTAATGCTTTTTTGTGGGTTTTTTTTCCTTTTTTTTGTGTTCTGAATTGCATCTTGGGAATTTGCCACATAGTGCTCCAGTCAAGCATTTAAAAATATCACTTACATACTTGCTAATTTTGATGGCTTCACAAATCTCATAATAGACTCACTTAACTTCTATCTTGAATTTACTTGCAGTGCAGCGTTGGACAGAAATATTACCCATTAGGGTATTGATATGCTCATGGTAATACCCTTTTCACCTGGTGTTACAATATTAACTGAAATATGCTCTCTTTATTCACTGTATTTCTGCTGTTCTCTGTGAGGTTTGCATCAGTGGGAACTGGCCATGGATGTGCCTAAGGAAAGGTGCTCCCAGTTAGGACTGTTAGGTGTTGGATATGGTCTGGAGTATCTCTAATAATGAGAGATGTTTCCCATCCTCCTATCTTCTGTGGAAATGTTCAAGCATTTGATGCTGTTGAGGCCTTAAAGCAAGACACAAAATTTGGTTATTCAAGTAGGAACTGCCCAAAGGGGATATAGTTGTTACCATTTATATTTATTTATTTTTAGAAACACGACATTTTATTTTTCAGATGTTTGGAGAGTTAATTGTTGCTGGTAAGACTAAAGAGATGGATCTTTTATCACATTCTTGGATATACCTTGGAACTTTTGCTAGGATTCGAGTGATTGTGCCCACCCTTGTTCAGTCCAAGCTCACAGTTCTGTGGTCTGAACACTGCAGCTGTTCATGGCTTTTTATCAAGTCCCACTGTCTTTCCTGCTGTTCCCTCTACCTGCTCCTCCTTTTCTGGAGCACTGCTGTTCTTATCTCCATGGCCATATGCTTTCTCATTTTATAAATGTCCACTTCTTCTTAGGCTGGGGCTATTTTTTGAACGTTTTGAATATTCAGAGCTGAACATTAAGTCATTCTGTCAGAAGTGTCAGAGTATCTTAAATGCTTAGTTGCTTGGTCTGCTGTTTTTCTTTGCTGAGATTTGATTGAGTGACTCATCCAAAGGGCACTGCATCCCTGATACAATGCTAACATCCTGGAATACAGTGTATTTTAAGATAGATATTTTTGGGGTTGGAGTGGGTGGAAAACAGCATCCTGAAAGAGGAAAAGAAATACTAATCAAAACTTTTTTTTTTTTTTGTCTTTTGAGTACTTAGTCTTATTTTTTTTAAGCATTGCTGGGTTCCAGGGAAGTTACAGTGAGTATGTAGCACTTGTGTTGTGACTGATGCACATTTATCCAGCTGGAAAGCTGTACTTTCTGCACCCTGGCTACCCGAGCACTCATCAACTCTGACCTGCATGTTCCTTTTGGATTTTCATGCATTTGGCATCGCCCTCATTACTCAAAATCAGTGAAACAGTCAAGTAAGAGCCAAGGTCTCTGGAGGAGCCAGAGGCAAGCTGTGTCTCCACTGACTAGTAAATCTGGGTGGGTTTACACAGGGGTAAAGAACCCCAAATATCTCTGTTGGAGTTATAAATAAATAATATGCAATGTTTATTGTTAACATTATTAATATTATTAACATTGTTAATGTTTTGGTTGTCATGAAAGTTGATTAATATATAATAATTATTATATAGGGCTTACCAAGTGCTATTTTAAAGCGGTAAACATCTGGCTCTGCCATGTCCAGAAGGAAAAGACTCAGTTAAACAAGATTTGGGAAATGCTTGGGGCTGTTCAAAATATGTACATAAAATATGACATGTTAGATGTTTGAAGCTTTACCTACATTCTTGGAGAGCTCTGGGATTTCTGAAAAGGTAAATGACAGTGGCTTTTGAGGAAAATAGGAAAACAGCCTTGTCTGAGTGTAAAGTGTGGAAGAGCAGCAGTAATAGAGCAGATTTCAGTTAATAAGGTAGAAATAGCCTAATTAATACAGAGAAGGGATGCTTTAATGAATTGAAAGCAATGAAGCAATGTAAGACTACAGAAAGCTGTGCTGTTCTTCAGTCTGCTGACACAGAAACATCTACACCTGCAGTTCTTAGAGTAGAAATGCTTAGCAACATGACTTGTGTGAGTAACAGCTGCAAAACCTGCCTCTGTTACACTTCTGCAGCAGCTAGGAATTGGAGCAGAGCACTGACTGGGCAGCTGAAGAAATGAACTCTGTGCCTGGGAATTACATGTATTTCAGTGTAGAACTGTGAGCAGTGAGTGTGACAGCACTGGAGCATGGAGTCACTGCTTTCTTACAGCTGCAGGGTTGGAGTAAGGACTAAAACAGAGAGGAGAAAGTGCAGTTAGAGCTCTTGGTTTGGATCTAGCAAAGTACATTAGCAGGAGCACATCAAACTGTGCAGTAATTGTCTGTCCTCCCAGTCTGCTCCTGTATGCAGTTCCATTTTGTGAGAGAAGGCTGATAAGAAGCAGTACCAGATTATGATGTGACATAGCATTCTCTGCCTTGTGATTCCATACCCATGTAACTTCATCCCTTCAGCTATGATTTTGGCCTTTAACATCAACCCTACTTTCTTTTTTTTTTTGTCATCCGATTAGATGTAAAGAAGCCATAAGTTTTCAGTCCAAGGAAACAGTGAGTAATAAGCTTTCTGCCAGTAAATTTAGAAAGGTGTTTTCAGTAGAACAATGGGAAAAGATTAAATAAAGACAAGATATGATGTAGAAAACCACCAGGATATATTTGGATTATAGGAAAATGTTGCACTTGTGCTCTCTGTTTTCCCTACCATAGAAAGGCAGCGTGGACAAGGTAGATAAACAGCCATTTCATATTTGTCATGCTGAATTATAGGAGTATAATAGTGTGGAGATCTAAATACTGACTGTACAAATACAGCCCTCTTTAAAAGGAGATTATTATTATTTTTTTAATTAAAGGTGATTTTAACTCTTCAATCAGGGCTTTTGAAAATGAGAGAGGTTGGAATCAGTGCATGATCTCAGTTTGCTTTCTTAGCTGTCTGTCATAAATAGAATCTTGTCATTACTGCAGAATTTCCTTCTGCCATCATGTAGATGAGGGTGCACTTAGCACAGCTTAATACAGGGGCACTGGCATTCAGTAATTGGACAGAAAGTCACCAGCTATGTCCCTTTTCCATAGACACTACACACACAAAGGGAATCAGACACAAACATAACCACCTCTTAACCTAGATTAATTTTTAAAATGAGATATCTTGGATATATCTTTAATTTACAGATTCACTTTCTCTGTAGAATCATCAAGGTTATGCTAAATCAGCAGTAATTTGCTCTTCTTAAATGAAAGGAAAATTCTTGCATTTAATTAAAAGAAAAGCTCTTTAATTTGGATTGTGTTGGCAGTTTTCTGCAGGGTGGGGACACCTGGGATATATTGACAGTAAAGCAGCTATTCAGGCTGGCTTGATAGAAGGAATTTCAGAGAAGCACAGGGGAGTGGGTGTAATTAGGGTTAGGATTGTAAAATTTACTCACTTTCAATTTGAGAGGTCTTGATAAATCTTAAGTAAAGCAGAAGGATTTTGTGTCTATGAATGAGACACTGCTGTGGAGGGACAGAGGTTAAGAGCATTAAGAATCTGATGCCTGAATAAGAATTTTCTGATTGATGAGAAACTGTACCTAGAATCTGGTCTGTTTATTGTCCCAAAGGAGAAACTGCCATCTGTTTTATTAATAACTTGCTTTCAGACCATTAATGGTATTTTGGACCATGAAATTCTCTAATGGAGAAGGCTATTTCATGGTAATGTAGGTGGAGTTTCCACATTTTTGTGTGTGAAATGAAGTTACTGTGTTTGTTACTCTTGGTTGTTTTGTTTGCTTTTGGTTGTTTTGCTAGAGTCTGAAACTCGAGTTTTTTCTTGAGAAAGTAAGAAATCAGTGAAACAGTCATTTGCAAAGCTGAATGAATAGAAGTTGTCTGAAGTATTGTTTTGATTTTAATATTTTTAGGTGTGGGTAGTAGTGGATGAAATAAATGTGGGAGGACAAAAGCCTTGTGCCACTGCTTGTTTGAAAAATGAAGGATTTAAGTATGATTGAAATACTGGCATTATAGAGTGTATTGTGGATGGGAGGGGAGGAAGAAGAGGGTAGTCAGAGTACAGTCAAGCCACTACTTGGAATCTGATAGGTGCACTGTGCTTCCTAATGGATCAGGTTCATCCCACCCTCCTGAAGAGCTGCCAGTGCAGATATCTAATTTACAGCATTTGCACTTACACTGGCTACTGATTAAAGTGCCTGCAAATCTTTGTTTCACAGCACAAGTTGATCAGCAGAGATTAGGAAAGCAGGCAGGATGATCAAAAAGGTTTTACCCTCCATGGAGTCCTGTGTCCAGTTCTGGAGCCGCCAGTACAGGATCTGGAGGGGCTGGAAGGTGTCCAGAGCAGGGCCACGAGGATGCTCAGAGGCTGGAGCAGCTCCTGTGAGGACAGGCTGGGAGAGTTGGGGTTGTTCAGCCTGGAGAAGAGAAGGCTCCAGGGAGACCTTCTTGTGGCATCCAGGATCTGCAGGGGCTCCAGGAAAGCTTGGGAGGGACTTTGGAGGCTGTGGGGCAGTGCCAGGACTGGAGGGGCTGGATCCAAACTAGAGCTGGGTGGATTCAGCTCAGCCATAAGGAAGAATTTCTTCCCCAGAAGGGTGGTGAGACCCTGGCCCAGGGTGCCCAGAGAGGTGGGGGCAGCCCCATCCTTGGCAGTTTCTCAGGCCAGGCTCACTGGGGCTCTGAGCAACCTGCTCTAGTGGGAGGTGTCCCTGCCCTGGCAGGGGGTGGAACTGGATCAGCTTTCAGGTCCCTTCCAACCCTGACAATTCCATGCTTCTATGATTCTACTGTCAGCTATTTCTATTACCTCTTTTCTCAACAGCATAGTAAAATCTGTTTTTCAGGGGGTAAATTCAGTTACTTCACTGAACTCTGTGATAATGTTTTATGTTTGAGCACTGGGGTGTTGTTGAAATTGTAGGTTTCTGGTACCTACCCCTAATTCCGAGCTTCCTGTGGTTACAGCCCTTTGAGATAATACCTAAACATTCTGTTTGTAGAGAAAACTGTGGCAGCGAATGCCTTTCTAACAGGCTTGTCTGTGGTGCTGTCCCTGCAGCTTGCACCACGGGAGAAGGCAGCTCTGAACTACAACCAGAAGCTGAAGGAGAAGTTCCAGTATCACCCGCAGATCCGGCGCATCGCTCAGCACCGCCACCTGCCCAAGAGCATTTACTGCCAGATCAAGGAGCAGCGAGTCATGAGGGAGGCTCGTCGCAGAAAGTGAGTCTCCCCTGCTGCCTTTCTCCTCCTCTTCCCCAAAACTGCAGTGCTCCAGGGCTGCAGCAGCAGAGTAGGGGGTGACAGCTGCACCCTGGGCGAGGAACGAGCGTGAGCTGCTTTGAACACCTGAATAAGCAGTTGGGAGCTACAGGTCTGATTCCAGTTTGATTGTCAGGAGAATGCAGACAGGTGCCAGTGTCTGTGAGGACTGGCTGCTTCCCAAAAGTACACTGAAGGAATGGGAGCTAATCCCATGTTTGAAGGAGTCACGGTGCTCTCCTAGTGCAACGTTGCAATGGGAACAGAATTGGCTGCTTTGGGGGTGTGGAGGATGTTTGGTTTGGTTTGTTGTTGGGGTTTTATTTTTTTGGTTTGTTAGTCCCTTAGTTGTGTGTTTTGGGGTTTTCTTTCCTTTTTTTTAATGAGTCTGGGATGAGTGTTTTGGCCAAGGCTCTGAGCACCCTGGTCTAGTTGAGGGTGTCCCTGCTCCCTGCAGGGGGCTGCACTAGATGCCCTATGGAGGTCCCTTCCAGCCCTAAACATTCTATGATTCTATGTTTTCTGTCACCTGGAGCATTGCCATAGTGGAATTTCTAGGAGCAAAAAGTGTCATTCTTTGCTGTAGCCACCAAATTAACAGTAAACCCAAAAAGTGGTGGGTTTTAGTAATTTTTCTCAGGTGAAAGACTCTACAAACTTGAGCAGCAAATCCTGTTGAAATGAAAACCAAGTAAGCTGAGCTCCCAATTAAAACTTTTGCAAATTAGCCAATTCTAAAGTCCTTTTTCAAAGGGACAGTCCCTGCTCTCAAAGGAGGAAATATGTAACTTTTGATTAATAAAAGCACAGCAATTATTAGCTGAAGGAGGAAGGTAGTATTTGTTAAATCTTTATTCCAACTCCTGTACTTCATTTTTCTGTTCTTTTTTTTTTCCCTAGGGAACTGAGTCGTCGTAAGCACAGCAAACCAGGATCTATGCCATTTGTGTCAGAGAGGAAGAAACATATTGTGGCAGTAGTGAAATAATTGTTTTCACGTGTACAAAATGTCACAATGAAAGAAAATGTCACTATTGAATTAGTCCACTGCACAAAATGTGATGGACATTGGTAAGACTGTATGGTTCTGGAAACGTGGCTTTGCCTCCAAATATACACATTCTCTGTTCAAGTCACTGTCTTCTTTGGGATGTTGGCCCTGTAACCTCTTCCTGCCCTTTCCCTGTCTGATATTCCTGGTCCAGTGCTGTGTATTGCACTGGAGTTTGACCCTGGTGATAGAAGCAGATAAATTGGTAGTTGCTGGAGGATGTCTGTAGTTCAAATCCTATTCCTTAGCACCCTTACTACAAAAGAAGGGCGAAATAGATTCAGGTTTGTCAGAGGCAAAAACAATTTGTTCCATATGGATTTATAAAATCAGTTGTCCTTATGCTGGTTGGTTTTGGGTTTGGTTAGGATTTGTTTTTTGAACAAGTCTAATAAAGTAAACAATCTTAAGTCAATGGACTAGATCTTGATTATTCCAGCTGACAAGCATACTGCATTGTACTTAGTATAGAAAAATGTATTATTTTCAATTTATTCAAAAGGAAATAAAAAGGATTCTCAGATATCTGTAAAGATATTTATAGTTTTGCTCTGTCTTCTTGTTATATGACTTGGCAAAACTTCAGACTGTTGCAGTTGCTAATACTAATAATTACATAGTTGAATAAAAATCTTTTCTCTTTACCTAATTCAAAACTTCTAAAATCTGGATGAAAGATGACATAAATTGTATAAAACACAGGAATCTCACAGGTAAGATTTATTATAAGCCATCTATTTTAAGATTATATAAAATAAAAGCTTCCCATTTCACAAGATACCTCTAGCCCAAAGTGTTTTTACTGTTTGTCCAGGAAATGCTCTACTTCTTTTCCATGGGGGTAGACTTAGATTTTTACTGAAGATACTGAGGTGATCAGAAAACTGCTGGAATTCAAATAGGTCACAGACTGAAGGCTTCTCTTGCAGAAATACAAGCTCTGTGATAACCATGAGTGTTGCTTAACATCTTCCATACAAAAGGATTTTTAAAAGCTTTTGCACTGCTGCACAGTCTGTAACTGCACCTCACCCTGTTCTGAGTTTATGCACAAAAAACCCAACTCTATTAGAATAAACTTCATGTTGTTTGGTTTGTTTTGGTTGTGGCTGTTTTGGGGTTTCTTTTGGTCTGGAAATTGAGCACTTGCCTTGGTATGGCATCCTATTCAATGTATCTGCTGTCATTAACATCCATATGCATTTCTTGTTCTTAACTCCTTCACTTGTCTCTTCCAGCACTGTTTGGGCAGGATTCCTGGATCATCATGACAAAATGATGGCTGTTTAGTGATAAGAGGCCATAATGTACCTTTCACTCCCTGGATCACTTGCCTTATGGGGTGATGAAGGAAGAGAAGCAGAGCTGAATAGCTCCAAGTAGGATGATGAGAAGCAGTGGAACAGATCAGGGAATAGAGTGGTGCTGGCTGTGTGCCTGTTGTGCTAACACGGTGCACTCTGTGCCAAATACAGTTTATTTCCTTCCTGAAACACTGAGAGAATGGAGAGAGAATGTGCAGCCCAAAGCATGGCTTGTGACACAGCTGGAGTCAAGTCTTGCACAATTTGTGAAACCAGACTAATCCTCTGCAATGTGGTTAAAAATGTTCAGCCTTGTCAGTTCAGGTTGAGTTGATGTAGTTGGTGGTTGATCTGTTGAGTCATGGTAACCTCTGGTGTGAGCAAGCCCTGCCACTTGGAATTTACTGGTGCAGAACTCTGAATGGAACTAGAGAGCTCTCAGTTCTGAAGTTGGGTGACAGTGTGGTATTGGAGTGGAGTTCTGCATGAGCCAGCTTTAAGGGAGCTCTGTGTTCACAGACCTTGGTGCACCTGGTGCCTCAGACAGACCTCCAAGCTGAGGAACTTGCTGGTCAGGGTTGGCTAAAAATATTGCTGGAGAGATTGTAACAGCGTGCTGAGAAAAGGAATGGTAGGAGACTACCTCTTCAGTCAGTAGAGATGAACAGTTACTTTAGGGGACATTTCTGCCACAGTTCAGAATTTTATATTATGTTTTAAATCTTTGTAATTTAAAAATTAACATCATGGTAGGAAAGGAGGCTTGTCAAGGTGTGAATATCTGGCTGGGTTTGGACTGATCTGCACACAGACAGGGTTAATTTAAGATGAACAAAATTGGCAACAAGGACAAGAACTTTCAGGTGATCATGTTTTTGGACATTGCAAACATCTAAAAACATTTGAAGGGAGATTCATGGGGCTCTCTTAACTGATGAAAAATTTCTGTGGATAACAGTTTGTGGGGAACTTGAAGAGCTCAGTGTTAATGCTAGAGAAAGATGGAAATTCTTCTGAAGAAGAGGGACTTTGATTAGTAAGAAAAAGTGTTGTGTTCTCACCTAGGACCTCTGGGGCTTTATGTGATGAATTCTAGGACAAAATCAAAGATCACGTACCACCAAATAAAAACTGGAAGTGCTTAATCTTTATTTAATGAAGAAAACACACTTCCTCTGAGTTGAAGATCGTGTTCTTTCTGTGCAGTTGGAAACAAACTTAAGGGCTTACTTTCCAAGGTGGTGAGTAATGACTGTTCTCATGACTTTAAGCAGAGCTGCTGTTTTTCAGTGCCCTGTAAGTTTGATCTGGATTCGCTGTGGATTTTAGGATATGAAGTGAAAGATCTGGGGTTTGAAAGGTTTTCTTACATAATTCAATGTTAATGTACTTGGTGATTTCATTTTTGTCCAAGTCTGGAACAGTTTTAACAGATACAAACGATGTGTTCTAAGTGGGTAGATGGATATGATCAGGAGTTTATAGCATGTTGCATCATGTTTTCTACTTTTAGGGCTTGTGTGGGCAAAACTAAAGATCTTTCAGCAGACAAAGGAGCATTGCTGATTATTAAGAAGATAAGTTGATGCTGGTGGTATGTTGGCTGTCATTGTAAAAATGTGATTAAAAAACACAATAGGATAGGAACTCACAGATTTAATATAGATTTTAGTAGACATACAACACTCATATTTATTACAAGACTGACATCCAAGCCTCTAACTGGTGTTCAAACAGAGTGGAATTATTTAAAGCAGTGGCTCTTTTCTAAGACCCTTACTGTAGAGTGAGACTTATTTTTTTTACCATTGATTTATAAAACAACATCTAAAAGCTGTTGTGGATAAGGTATAAGTGAACAGTGGGAGGTAGCAAGGGATAGGGGATTTGTTGGATCTGCTAAGAAGGGCCAATGCCTCAAACACCAGCTTGAGACAAGTCCCCTAGTTCATGACAGAGATGAACTTTACCAACAGCTCTGGAGTCCCAGGCTGACATTGCTCCTGTCCCTGGCACAAGCAGCCCTGGGTAGCCAGGCAGCAGCATTTGGGCATCACTTGTTATGGACTTGCAGTCCCTTAAGAACAGCTGGTTGATGTTTTTCTGCACTTTTGAGGTCTAGGTTAGAGACTGAATAGTACTTGAGGATGAAATCACTTCCTCATATCTGTAAAATTTGTTTGATCAGAGGATTACAGGTTTTCCAGCATTATGATTTTCTTTCTCTTCTGTTTTTGTTCTCCTCACATCTCTGCTTCCCTAAATAGCACCTCAAATTCTAGCTTTCTCTGTGGTCATCACTGACTCAGCTGCATCACTTGGCTTTTGCCAACCAGAAAACAAGCACTTCTTTCTTGAGGTTATTTCTATCACCTATTAGCTGGTGGAACATTACTCTGAATTCCTCAAAAATAAGTATTGTTAAGTTCTGGAAGACCTGTGGTTGCTTTAGTCATTGGCAGATGGTGATGAACTCACACTGTGGTGTCACAGTGTTTGGGGTGTATTAGGGGAAGGTGGTCTCAAAAACAGCTGGAGGATGAGAAGAGAGGTGAGCCAAAGGGGAAAGTTTATTACCAGGCTATAACGTTTTGCAAACTGGCCAAAGGGGTGAGGTTTGGCATGGCAGGAGCTGGGGGAGCTGCAAGGCCCAGCTGGAAAAGGAAGGAGCATGTCAGCAGTTTTCTCACTCTTCCAGTAAAAACGATAGGGCAGAATCATCTCCCTCACACTGAATATGAGGCAAAATATCTTAAATGCCTTTCTTTTTTTTCTTTTTTTTTTCCCCACAAACAGGATAATCCAGAATTTAAGTCTGAAGGCAAAAGATTCATTGGCTCAGCTGGATATCTAAAGGTATCATATTTATAGACCAGCTATTTCAGGAATGGAGCCTGTGTTCTTTTGCATCACTTAAGGCAAAATATAACCTTGGCAAACAAAACCAGTGGCAATATTTGCAGTTGCATCACTCTCAAGTGAGTATTTAACATCAGAAAACGTTAGGACGTTCATGATAAGCCACTCTTTTTACATAATCCTGTTGGTTACAGCTGTCCAGTGACTGCTGCATGACATCTTGAACAGAACATGTTCACTTTCACAAGTTAAAGCAGCATGGAGTAGGTAACTGGATTATGATATTGATGTCAGACCCTGGAATAAACTTAATGCAGTAATTGGGTGTCTAAATGTGATTTGAAACTAAAGTTTAATCAGAAAAGGGCTTCCCCCTCCAGGAATAAAAATAATAAAACAGGAATCTGACTCAGTGACAGTCCTTTAAATTATGGACAATGTGTAGTAATTTACTTCAAAAGACAAATACCTTGATGGGGTTTGTGCCTTATTCTGTGGAGAGTCTTTTATGTGAACTGGCCTAGACTGAGCTCTATCTATTGAAGAAATGTAACAGTGAATTCTGGATTAAGTCAGAATTCAATTGAGGAGTCACACTAAGCAATGCCTTTGTGGTGGCAGACACAGACAAATGTGGCAGAGCAGATCAGAACACTCACTAAATCTATTTGAAAAAGTTTTCTTTAAAAGGTTCAGTAGCCAAATATTTTATTCACAGAATGGGAAGAGAAAAATGTCCCTGTGGCCCTGGGGATGCCACATCCAAAGGCCATGATGTGAAGCTGTGCCCAGGCCAAGAACAGGGCCCGTTCAGTGTGATGATGTCTCTGAGTCAGCAAGAGGAATACCAGTGTTGGAAGCAGTTTTCCACCCATGCCTCCCGGGCCCACAGGGGTATGTTTAATGCATGGCTACAAAAGACTTCTGCCTTGTCGTGGAGGGCGTTAGATTTCCCAGCTGGAGGCCAGCCACGGGGAAGCAAGGCTTTCCACTCCAGCCATTTACTCCCAGATGGAATCACCCAGAAGCTGCTGTTCTGGTGAGTGAGCTAATCACACCTCTGCAGACTTCCCTCTTACAGAGCAGTCTGAGGTCATGCAGGTGGCACTGCCTTTGTTCTGTGGCTTCGTGTTCAGTTCTGACAGCTCTTTAGCAGTGTGTTTCTGATGGGTGTCTCCAGGAGGCAGATACCATCAGCAGTGTCCAGACCTACACGGGCATGACCTGACCACAGAATTTCACTGTCTTGAAGATTTGTTACCTCCAAAATAACAGAATCAGATAATAATCAGAAACAGAATCAAAAAAATCAGTTACAAATCCAATTCAATGTAAGTATATAGGAGAGTTTCCTGGAGACGACTGTGATGCTCTGTCAGTTTTGCAGTCACTAGAAATGTCTTTAAGGTGTCATTTGCTTGGGGTTTTTAAAGTATTTTCTTCTACGATAAACTCATTCTCTTGTGCTTAGTTCAAGATTCAGAGCATCATTTTCTGTTCATTTTTGCTCTCTCCTTTGGACAGATTTGATCTGTTTACCTTACACTGTGCCTTCCAGTTCTTCATTATTAAGATACTTTCAGCTTAATGCAAGTTACTCAGAGTTATTTTCAAATTGAATTATCCAATTTTTTGTTTGCAGGTGGCAGGGCAGTTTCATTGTGAAGTGAAAATATCCTCTCTTTAATTTTGGGGTTTTTTTTGGTAATTTAATATTGTTAAAATTCATTCTATCTATGATTAAAATAATCTGCAAGCTCTATGTAGTTGAAGGGCAGTCTTCAGAAGCACATCTTTTGCTGCCTGGCAGTGTGATAGTCCTTTTTTCATTAAAAAAACAAACAACTTTAATTCCTTTTTCCCTTTTAATGGTATTTTGGGAGGTTCTCCTTTGTCAGTCCATCTCTGATGATGCCACTCCATAGCACTGCAGAGACCACCTTTCCTTTTTCTAGCCATTGAAAAATACCAGAAAATTCTTAGTTCCACGAGTATGTTTTACTAAAGATCATCAAAATTTGTTTATGTGAAAGCTGAAAACGAAATGTGAAGGCTTCCTGTCTGTGGAAAACTTGTTTTTTAAGAACTGACATTTAAATTCCATGCATTTGAGTGGTGATTTTCTCATTTGCTGCTTCTGCAAGTATTCTATTAAATTTGTTTTTACAGTAGCAGCACATGTCATACTCATGGTAACCACGTACACCTGACAAGCCCAAAAATTCAGAGGAACAAACAAAAGTTTCTGCAGGTCCTTCATACCTCCTGGTGTGCCTGTGGCTTTGTTACAACTGGTCTGACAGAGTTTTGTGGGTAGAACAGCATGTTGCTAGCAATGGACGACTTGGTCATCAAAGTTGGATGAGCTCTTCAGAAGTGCTGCTGGGTGAGCAAATTCCAGGTACCCAAGTCATGTCCAGTCCCTAGTTAGTTGTCCCTACTCTCCCATTCATGCCCAGCCGTGTCAATGAGGGTGTGCTGCTGCTAATGAGGTTCAGGGAGATGTTTTGGAAAGCATTTTTGTTCTGTGGCAGCACCTACTGCTGTGAAGTGTGTACCTGCTCCTTTGCTGTTAATTGGCTCCTCGTTTGTCTTGCTGGGCTCTTCCCAGAGCATCACTCCCAATCACTGCAACTCTCTGCCTTCAGCTGGGGAACCTCAGTACTTCATGATTTTATTATTGTTCTTCAATTTGATACAATCTGTTCCTGACCATCTGTACCCATTCACGCTGAGAATATCAATACTGTAATTTTCCATCTCCCTCATAACTTGAGCTGATTTTTCCAGCTTGCAGCATGATGTACACGACAGAATCTTGTACGTAACATGGAGTGACTCTGGAGCAGTAGCTACTTCAAGGTTTGAGCTCCTTGCTGAGGTGGGATTGTTGCACAGATTCATTTGGGACTTTCCACTTATCCAAGGAGCTGAGATGGAAATTGTCATGGAGACAAAGTGAAGACTTTGCCAGTAATATTTTTAAAAAGGAAGGTGGTCAGCCTTGCATCCAGCTCCCACGAGTGAGATTCTGAGAGAGAAATTTCTATCAGGCCTCTATCTTGGATGCATCCAGCCTTGGTAGACCTGTCAGGAGCTTACATAATCCTGCTGACATAGCTCTTTGGATCAGAGTCTCCTAAGCAACCCAACACAGCAAGGTACTACTTTCAGAAATGGGGAAATTTGTGGGGTTGCCTCTGTGTGTGGAGGGGAGCTGTGTGTGTGTGTGTGTGTGTGTGTGTGTGCACTCTACGTAATTCTGGCAATTTGCATTCTAGTATACTCAGTATTAAGCAGGTTAATTTAGCTTTTCCTCTATTTGTTTGTATCTGGTGCTTAGAGGATTTTGAAAATCCTATTCTCAGTCGTCAGCTAATTTCATTTACATAGAAAATACTGCCACTGTTATATACTGTCTGCTGGACCATTGGGTTTTAGAAATGTTTTTTTCTTCATGTAGCATCTTGATGTAAAATGCTTCTAAATGGCATGATGATTAGAAATATGATAAATTAGGTGCTTTCAGTATTTAATCCTTCAGGTCCTATAAACTCCTACATTGTGTATGTGTGTGTGTGTGTAAGAAAATAAGGGGAAAATAAAGATGCATAATGGACTATAACAAGATGTTTCAGTGATTTTCTAAACCATGGGAGTAAAGTGCAGATATTTTATGGCCTAATTAACAGAAACTCTTAATAGAATTAGATTTCTATAAATCCAAATTTGTCTTGCTTATTTTCAATATGTGGTTCTGACTCATGAATCTGTGCCCTGTAGAAATTTTTATTTCTTCTTGAGTCATGCAGACGTTACCTCCTATCACCCCAGATCTTGCTTTCTCTAGTGATTAGCTCTGTTACATTCTACTCTATTGTCTATTTCCTTACTTCACATAACATGATCGTCTGGGGGGGGAAGTGCTTTCTTATTTTTCAAAATACAGTAGAATTCATTGTACCAAAATGGACAAGTGCAAGAGGCAATCACCATATACATGGTGTGGAACCAAACAGGGGAAAAAAACCCAAACTGTTAATGTAAACACAAGCAGAATACTTTATGCTCCTTCCTTTATGCCACCTTCATCCTGCTTCTGAGGATGGAAGTCTGAATTCAGCAAAACATCACTGATAAGCATATGTGGGCATCAGCAGATGAAATCATAGAATCATAGAATGATTTGGTGGTGACCAAAATCAGGTGGATGAAGTCACAGGAGGCAACTTACTGACTAGAAATGAGAAACAGTTCCTTGTGAGAAAAGCAATGTGTCTTCCTCGCTTTCAGCCTGTGAGTGGCCTTCAGTCATCTCTTACCATGGGGTAGATGCAGCTCTTCTGCTTGCAAGTGAAGGAGAGAAAGGATTTAACTTTTCTTCTTTAACAGAAAGGTTGAGATGTGGAGCTATGGAATGGCTTTCAGTAACAGCCAGATTGGCAAAATCTCACTGCCTGTTTTGAAATGAGATTGATGTTCTGCTGCAGACAATGACTTTTTTTTTTTTGTATGGAAGTGGGTTGTATTTGAAGTCAGATCAAATGTCCCATCTGTTGGTCAATAAAAGGCAACAAAGCTGGTGAAGGGGCTGGAAGGAATGTCCTAGGAGGTGCAGATGAGGACTTTGGGTTTGTCTAGCTCAGAGAAAAGGAGGCTGAGTGGTGACCTCACTTCTACAGCTTCCTGAGGAGGGGAAGCAGAGAGGGAGGTGCTGAGCAATTCTCTCTGGTACCCAGTGATGGGTTGCATGGGAATGGTTCGTGTGCAACAGGTTTAATGGCCCTCTAAATTAGCATGTAGAACAAATCCAATCCACTGTGTGGTTGATGCTAGAAAGCTTTACAACCTGGTTTTGCTCTGTGGGAGAGAGAGCACAGAGATTTGCTGTGGAAATGCAGAATGTGGCTAGGAAGCCTTTTTCTGCACCAGTGTATCCTGTCTGGGCTTTGTGGTACATCCACTTTGTAGTACTAATCTGAATTGTAGTGCACTGATTAATAAAATATAGGCTAAGTAGCAGTTTTAGCTGAGGGTTGTGTACTTTGTAGGTTATTAGGGTAGTTACTGGTTCTGTTCTTTTCCTTTACAACTCAAATCCCTTGCTTTTTAAAATGTCATCCATTAATTTTATAGAGGATGTTGTCCCTCTTGTAAGAGACAAGGCAGGCTTTAGCAGCTGATAGTCTCAAGTATTTTCTTGCTAAGATACTTTGCACATTGAAAGTGAAATAACTCCCTTTACAATCTAAGAATGAAATTTACTACACTATTTTTATATATACCTCTTTGAATTGCAATGCAAAATGTCAGAAATTAACTGATCTTATTAACTCCTCCTTTCCATCCCTTCCTTGGCATGACAGTCCTTCATAGGAAATGCTTTTTTTTACTGTCTGCTGTGAAAACAGATGTGTCCAGGCTGCTGCTTCTCCTAACTCACTATCATCAGGCAAAGCTCAAAAATAAAAATATAAAGCTGTAGTCCATTAACGCTGTAAACATCTTTTCAGTCTGTTAGCAATCTTAACATACACTTTTCATGTCCAGTTGTAAGATAGCATAGCTAAGAGAAGGTAATAGCTGTACTTAAAGGCTGTATATTTTCATACACTAATACTGCTAGTACAAATAGCCAGCTTTTGTGCACATGAATCCCTTCTCAGAATATTTTGACTTCCTACTCACTAGGAAATCATTACGAATGCAATTATATTAATGTAGCTAGAGAATGAATCTTGTTTTAATCATACTTGTGGTTCTAAGCATGGCAGAATCCTGGTCTGGAGAGCAGAACACAAAGCAGGCATCCTTGTGTTGCCATGTGTTTGCTGACTCTTATGTGGCCTAATGCAATTTTCCCCTTAGACTAGTAAAATGCCAAAGTTGATTAAAGTTGATTAATACTGTTCTTCATAAACTTTTCATGCTGCACAGTTTTATCCAGGGTATGTCATCTAGTGTCATGGGGAGCTTTTTCAGGAAAACAGTACCAGAAAGTGTCAAGTGTTAATGATCTCAATAAACAAGAAAGAAATTGTTTTCTGATCAGACTTTGGCTTTTGTCGTTTTAGTGCCTTCTGTCTCTGGAGTATAAAAAGAACTTTCACAAAATGCTGTCTCCTTTCTTCATGTACTGGAGCAACAATTGTAATGAAAGACTGTTTGCTTGAATAACGACAACAACCAAAAAAAAAACCTGTACCCTTTTGTTTTTAAAAGCAGTAAAGCATTTTACTTAGTGCTACCACTTCTGCTGTTACCTGTTATTTGAATTAATTGAACTTTCTGATTAGTTTTCTGGTTATTTGGCAGATGTGAAATCTAGATAGGTAGATTTCCAAATAGAAAATACCATATGCTAAGCTTTAATTATCATCCCTTTCAGGCATGTTTTCATTATCAAAGCTGCTGAATTAACCATAGCTGAAAATCCAGACACCTAAAGTCCAGCTGCCTTTCAATGTTGAGGAGAACAAGCAGTCAGAAGCTGCCCAGGGTGAGCCTGCACTTCTCTAGTCCAAAAAGGGTTTCCTAACAGAAAAAAAAGAAGAGAAAGAGCAGAGAAAGGGCTCGGAAGAGGGTACATTAAGTTACACTCTTCAGCACAACTGAAGGACTTCTGAATCTGTGAAGATACTGCTCAGAGGCATGGAGAGGAGGAAGAAGGAGAGGCACTAGCTAAAATAGCAGTGTTTTTCCAGCTACTGCAGACAAATAATTGACAACAGGGAAACTGGGAGGGGCTATTTCATTGAGTGTAGTTGACACGGGTATGGGCAGTACTGTGTAACCCTATGAGAAATGAGAGTAACAAAGAAAATCAGCTTTTAGTCATAAGTATCTATCGATTCAAATCACTCGAGGGGAAGCATCCAACTAAAAGAAATTTGCTTGTAGCAGGAAAAAAAATTGCCTACAGAGTAAGCAAAATCCTGCCAAAAGAAGACGAATAAATAAGTAGGTGACATTACACAATATAATTGGCTTCCTCCATTTGGACAGGGGCAGGCTGGGGAAGATCTAAGGCTGCAGCAGTAAATCAGTCCATGATGGTTTGATAGCACTTAGTATAGGGCCTGGGAATCACAAGCTGTTGCAGTGTAAAGTTTTGTCCTTCCTTAACAGAAACTTGAGGAGTCCCTTGCAAAATGTCTCCAGGACATGTTTCTTGCTGGTGATGCCTCTGATTTGACCCATGAAAAGTTTGAGTTGATGCAGGTTTTCAATCAAAACGTGTCTTTCATTTTCTCCCTTCACCAATCCATAACAGAAGACTTTAAAGTTCCTTTCATGTCAGTTACATGAAGATGTTTTACAAGTGAATGTTTGGACTTGGGACCAAAATAACAGACTGAATTAGTTACACTGGCTTTCTCCTTTATGCAAAACATCATGAAGCAGATGTTAGCTTTACCTTTTTAGGAAAGAATTACACTGGCACGCTTGAATGGTGAATCCACCAACTTGTTCACTCTTGTAGTTGCTATGAGGAAGGAAATGGGACTGGGTATAATGAGAGCCTTGGTGAAAGACATTTTGTAGTGATATATAAAACCAGGTTACAATAGCACCGTTTCCTTGGGAACCCCTCTTGTCTAGCAGAAAGGGAAAGGAACAGAAAACAGGAGAAAAAAAAAAGGGGTATGAAGAAACTTATATTAATAACCCTACTAGTGCCAGTACACTTAGATCAGTTAGAGAAGCTACCAAAAGATGGGCATCATGTACCTTTGATATATGAGTGGGGTGAATTCTCAGTTGCAGATTATACTGTGGAAGAACAATTCCCTTAGAAAAATGTAAAAAAAGGATGGGAATCTGGTTTTTTTTCAGAGAAGAGTAGTGAGTTTGAAACAAAAGCTGGGATGAACAGGAAGGGCAGGTACCTGGAGACACATGAGCATAAATGTCAGAATTTATAGATGTTCCACTACTGTGGGAATTACAAATGAATGCTCCTGAAAAATAAGTTTAATGAAAGATCAGACTATGTGATAGTAATTGTCTTGGTTGACTGTAGATTACTGTTGACGCAGTAACTCTGGAGTAGGTAGAGAAGTCTGGGCTCTGAAAGTATTTTCATCAGTATGTCACCTGGATAACGTAAATAACAGTAACAACATGAGACAATTCTGTGCAGGCTGACAGGAAAGGGGACAAATAATGTTTGAATTTAATTGCAGGAAAATGCAAGGAATGATAGGTGGAACTGATGGGGAGAAAGGAAGGTAGAGGCATAGAAAGGTCAAGTTGAACCATTTCTTCAGTAAGTCAGTCTTCTGCTCTGTATCTGCTCTCTCTTTTGAAAGCAAATAGCTAGATAATATATGGGGATTACAGTTCCTGTCCGTGGATTTGTTTGTTTGTAGTTACCCACTTAACGGTACAGGATTTAGTGGGGACAGGGCAAATACCTAGGATAAAAGAAAGCTCTTGAAATTCCCCAATCCCGCTGAGAGCAGCTATTTGTAATTTGTGGATGCAAAATCAGAGGTGCGTGGAGATGATTACGGACACAGGCTCTGAAAATCCAGAAAATTCAGAGGTAAATATCCATTGGGAAGAAAGTCAAATGAGTGAAGCAAAGCCCGAAGAACTGTAGTGGAGTCTTGCAAGCCAAACAGATTTGAATGCTGGTAGTGTTTAGGGTGAGACCTGGCATTAAATAGCTTTCAAAGAGCTGTGTAACCTAACGGGGGGAGAGACTGCTTTCAAGTGGGCTGCTTCTTCTTAATTATTCTTAGAAGTAATTGAGTGTTTTCTTCTAGTTCCTCACTTCCCTAGAATAAAATGTAGTTTCCCAAAGGGATCAGTCCAGTTAATCCTTCCATTCAACATTTATAGATTGATAAGGACTGTACTATCTTTGGTAATCGGATGACACACAGTTCTACATTTCCTCCTTGTTTTGACTTCGATGCCAGATTTATCTAGTGCCTGGAAGAAACAAGGAACTGGGTGAGAGCCAGATGGCTGGAATCCAGTCCAAAAGGTGAAGGTGATGGGGACTGGAAGAGCAGAATATTTTCAGGACTTGATGAAAAAACATATAGTTTATTTTACAAGGGTATCTGCTCAGTTCCTATACAGTGGTTTATGTATAATAGCAAAGTGTCTATTTTACATAATTTTACACCCAAGAAATGGAACAGGTTCCTTTCAGATAAAGATGCCAATGACATTCCTTAGGAAAAAAAAAAAAAAGTGATAAATACATGTGCATGATAACAGGTGTGGATGACTGGTGAGATTTGCTTTACCATAGGCCCCCTATCATGCCCTGGGTGATCTGTTCCCTTCAGAACTTGTTTTCCCAAAGGAGTGAGGTCTTCAACCCAGTATTGCTCACAAAACTCTAGTGAAGCTACACCCTAGAATTTATTCTCTGAGGAAATACAGCTAATGAGGACAAGATAATTTAAGGAAGATAATTTCTTTATTTTCTTGGGCCTTTTCACCTGAATAAGAGTTGATGTCATAGTCCATTAGAAACAGCACCAGCTCAAGAGAGAGCTTTCAAACTGTCCAGACTACAACCCCCCTTTGTTAGTGCTACATACACTGGGTAGTATCTCCAGCACTGGTGTGAAATACAAGTTGTGGTTCATCACGTGAGGGGACAGCAGGCACAACTCCACTGCCTGTGAACACTGAAAACCTACAGATCTGGATTATTTCTTCAGTGTTCTTGGATGGGTTATTTCCCATTTTGGGGCACTGGATCTTGTGGACACGGTAGGACTCTTTTTTTTTCAGAAATTATTTCTTGCCACCAAAATGACTGCTCAGGTTGGTGATTTGGAGGTAGCGTTTTGAAAGGTTTATTCCACTGCTTCCAGAGTGGAAGGAGGGCTCCCTTCTCCAGCCTTCTTGCATCGGTGCCACGGTCCTGCTTTTCTAGGGTGGAGAAATGTGTCCAGGGAGACGCTGGGACAAATCTCACACCTTGTGCTGCTGAGGAACACCCACCGGGACATGATGTAGGCAGCGGTGGAGCAGCAGCTGTGTAGGGCCGGACGCACACTGCCGAGCGGTGCCGCCGTTCGCGGCCCGGGAAAGACGGAGACCCACCCGGCGCCCGACCCACCGCACCCCCCGGCGATGCTCTCCGCTTCTCAGTCACGCTGCGGACCGCGCCGTCGTGACTTCGAGGGGACGGGGCTGTGGCAGCCCTGCCGCCCTCCCGGGCCCCTTCCCCGCTTCGCCCTTTCCTGCTGCCTTCTCCGGGGGACCGGCGCTCATCTCCCGGCCTCTTCGGTTCCTTCGCCCTGCAGATGCTCTCGGGAAGGGGCTCCGCCGAACCCCAGCCCCTCTCCGCCCGTCCCACCGGGGCAGGGCAGACCAGCGAGGGCGGTGGCGGCGGCAGCATCTCCCCGCCCTTGTCCACCTCCCCCCCCCGCGCCGTGGCCGCCCGGCTCGGTCCTCCCAGCGCGTCGCCGGTGCCTTGGCTCCTCCTTGTCCTTCCTCGCGTGATTTTTATCGCGTCCATTTTTTTTGTGCGGGGATAAATAAATAAATAAGGACAGCTGCCACCCGCCGCCCAGCCCGCTAGGGGCGGCAGCCGGGCCCCGCGTTGCTCAGGTGGGGGAGGCGGTGGGGCGATGCGGAGCCCCCCTCCCGTGACTCCGGCTCTCCGCCATGCCATGGGTTAGGCGGACTCCATCCCGCAGCCGAGAGGGCACCGGTCAAGCGAGGCGGCGGCAGGAAGCGGCGCGGCCCGGCCGAGGAGCGGCGGCGGGAGGCGGCGGGAGGCGGGCGCGGTGCCCCGCGTCCCCCTCCATGGACGGCGGCGAGGAATTATGAGCCGCGGCCGGCGGCCGGGACCGGCGCTCGCCCCGCTGGGGCTTCCCTCGCTGCGCGCCCCGGGGCTCCGCTCTCTCACGCCCCCCGCCTCGCCCCCTCCCCCGGCAGCCTCTGCCCCCGTCTCCTGCCATCCCCCCTCCCCGCCGCTGGCTCCGTCCCCCTTCTCCTCGCCAGGTGCTCGGGGTTAGGATAATCTCGCTCGCACCCAAACCACAGCGCTCCCGCGGCTAATCCTGCCCTTTCCCCCTCTCCCTCCCCACCCCGCCTCCGGCCCTTCCTTCTCCCGGCGCTGCCCTCTCCCTTCCGCGCATCCCTTGCCGGACCCCGGGCCCCGCCGTGCCCCGTCCTCCCCGCTTGCCCGCCGGCGGCCGGGCGGGTGGGTGCGAGGTCGGGGCTGACGGCCACCCCGCCCCTCTCCGGCGGGGCCGTCATTAGGCTGCCGGTTGATTACAGGGTATTGATTTGTATGTGCTTCTCCTGGCGCCGGCGGCGGCCGCTCCCGCTGGTGCCGCCGCGGCCGCTGGAGTTCGGGCAGCGCTTCCCATAGAGGCGGCGAGCTCCCACCAAACATGTCGGCTCCCGCCGGGCCCCGGGGCGGCCCCGCTCCTCCTCAGCCTCCTCCGGCTCCTCAGCCCGAGATGCCCGACCTCAGCCACCTCACGGAGGAAGAGCGAAAGATCATTCTGGCCGTCATGGACCGCCAGAAGAAGGAAGAGGAGAAGGAACAATCCGTGCTCAAGTAAGGGCGGGCGCGTCCCTTTGCCGTTCTCCCGGCCCACGGTCGCGGAGGTCTCTTCCCCGGCCTCGGGGGCGGCACGACCGGGGCGGGAGAGAGGAGCCGGGCGGCCGGGGGCGGGCAGGGGTGTCTCTCGCCGCCGGCGGTGCTCGGGCTGCTGCTCGGCGCCCGGCGTGTGTGGGGGCACGGCGTGTGTGTGATGGAGGGGAGGGGGGGGATCCGCGGGAGCGGGCGGAGATGGGGCCGGGGAGCCGCCGGGCGAGGCAGGGAGCCGCGGTACGGGCTCGCCGCTAGCATCAGCCGCGCTCCTCGGGCCGGGCGGCAGCTCCGGCCCCGCACGCCTCAGCGCCGGCGGGGGCGAGGCGCCCAACATGGCCGCACAGGTGCCGTTCTCACCCGGCGTGTGCCATCGGGAGGATGTGCGGGGTGGGTCGAGGCGGCGGTTGGCGCCGCCGGAGGGGGCGGATCGACGGCATCGGGCCCCGTCCAGGGGGGCGCGGCGGGCTCCCGGCTGGCGGCGGCCGCCCTGCCCGCTGCTGGCGCGGCCGTTGCTGGAGGAGAGGGGCCGGCGGGGCCTAGGCTCCGGCTGTCTCGCTGGGTGGGTTTGCCACAGCCGCCATCTTCCCCCGACAACGTGTCTACCGCCCGCCCCCGCCCCGATGCTCTTTCCAAGCACGGCGCCGGGGGAAGCGAGGAGCGGCTGCCGCACCAGGAGCTGGCCGAGCTGGCGGCCCGGGCCCGGCTGCCGCACCGGGAGCTGTCCGCGGTGTCGGCCTCAGCTGCTGCACCGGGAGCTGTCCGCGGTATCAACCCGGTTGCTGCACGGGGAGCTAGCCGCGGTGCCGGCTGCTGCACCGGGAACCGACCTCGCTGGCGGCCCGGCATCGGCTGCTGCGCCGGCAGCTGGCCGCGTTGCCGGCCGGGCTCCGGCACCGGGAGCTCTCCGCCAGCCGCTGCCCGGCGCGGCGTGAGGCGGGGGCCGCGGGGAAGCCGGTGCCGCTGGAGGCGCGGGGGGTCCCGTTCCCGGCCTGGGCCGCGTCCTTCCCCAGCCCGGCTGACAGGCACCGAGCAAACTCGGGAGAGCTGCGTGGCGGAGCAGTCGCGCTGGCTGCTGACGGCTTAAAAAGAGGCAAAGCTGCCGCTGCTGCGGACATGATTTTGATAAGTGGCGTGAAGCTGAAGCTCTAAGACTTTTTACTCGACACTAAAACAAGTATTGTGTCTTGACCACGTTAACTGCAGCTGCTCCTTCGTGCTCGGTACCTGGAAGCTGTCTCTGGGGCTCTAGGTGCTGACTTTGTGAGTCTGTTTCCAAGATTCATCGCCTTATTTTCATAATGAAAACTTCAGATGTCAGTTGTGTGAAGGCTACCGAACTGTGGGGTGATGAGCTCCTAAAAACATGTCGATGTCTGTGTAAAAAGGTTGTTTTCTTGGGTGAAGAATGTCAGTGAGCACTGGAAATAAAGTGCCATAGCTCATTTTATCACTACCACAGCCTCATGCTATACAATTTGCTTGCTATTGTGATAATTTTATTTTAAATCGATTTAGACTCCTTTACACTGCTAAATTATGTGGTGTATCAAAATAAATGCAAATTTTGGTATAAAATTTCCACACTCTTAAAATTCTTAAAGAAGGAAAAGGAAACTTATTCAAGTTGCAATTTAAATATATTATAATAGCTTTGCAGTTTTAAAGAAGGCTCCTGGCAACTTGTGCTGCAGATGATATTTACGATCCATTACAAAGTACTATTGTGGTATCATACTAGGGCCAGCCTGAACTGTTAAGCTTACAAATGAAGAATAAACTGTTCTCAAGTAATGACAAGGCAAAGCCAACTCAAGCAATTAAAGAGAACTGTTTTCATTTATCCTCTTCAGAATCTTGGAAGCAGAACAGTGGACGAAAGAAAGGTCTTAATCGACTCTAAAGATAAGCTGTAAACCTTGTGTGAGGTTTAGTTTCCCATTAAAATCTGCTCTTGAGTTGCATGTGAGGGAAATGCTGTGGTGTAAAGTTTACAGCCAAAGAACAGGCTAAAGCAGCTCTCCTAGGAAAACCCTGTTGTCAGTGGAGTCTGGATAGATGGCCTGCAAGATTTGACAGGATACTGAAAAGTGCTCTGGTGTCAGATGAATAATTCGCCCGTTTATTTTTCCTCAAGAAGTGGCTGCTTGAACCATCAGGTTCATGTTTATTCTGAAAATGTCTGTGGGTTTATTAAGCACAACCCTCCACCAAAGTCATACCAGAGCTGCTTCTGCATTTTTATGTAGATATTACTGAGTTTAAATCTCTTGACAGATGTTTTCCTTCTGTCAAGAGGAGAGAAAGAATAAGAACCCTCCCCACATTTATATGAATGAAGTAGTGTTGCACAGAGATAAATATAGAGCTAAATCCTGCAGTCTTTGTTCAAGTGTAATTCTCCTCGAAGGCAAGCTCCTTTTGAAGTGGGAGGTATTTTTGTCTGACTAAGCAATAAAATGGTGTCATTTCATTCCATGGAGAAATAGGGGAGGATAAAAAAAGATGCTGAAAACAAGAGTTGACATTTAGAGAGTTTATCACAAGAATTGACAAAATGTTGTAGAAAGGGGAAAACATGGATTTCCTTTATTTTATTATTATTTTTTAATTAATTTATGGCTCTGGAGTGTCAGCATGAATGGCTAGTCCCTGGGCTCTGCTTCCTTTCTCCATTCTATTTCTATTTTGTGCTTTTCATATTCTTTTGCTGCGCCCATCACTGTGGTATTTGAGCATCCTCCAAAAGTGCATTAAGTAGTGTGACTCACATCTGTAATGTGGACTTATTTATTCTTTCCCTTTCCACTCCCTGGGGTAAATATGTGTGGTTTTAAAATAGATACGTAACTTCTCCTTCTGCTTGTTTTACTCTTTTTGGGGGAAGGAAATGCAGATGATATTGAGTTGTAATCTGGAGCAGCTAGCAGCGATCAGGTCAGCATGAATTCTTGCCAGGATTTGCTGGAACATGATGGCATGGGAAGCAGAAGCTTTCCAGCTCTGCTCTCTCCTGGCAGGCCTGCTCTGGGCTGTGAAACACGCCCAGCCACAGTTGCTCCCGTGGCAGAGCCTCTGCTTTACAAAGGAGCATGGGCAGCAAACTCTGCTGCTTTGACTGTCTCTCTTCGGGAATTTCTGGGACTCTCGGAGAGCATTTTGGGTGTCATGTGCTAAGAAGGTGCTTTTTGGCAACAATTATTGAACATCTATTTAGCATAATATTTACTGTGCACAGCGTGTGGCTCTGAGAGTGAGTTTGTGCCCTGGCTGTGAGCCCTTTCTGCTGTTACAGGAGAGCTTTAGTATTTTTAACTGTTATCTTTGTGGATATTTTATTCTCTTGGCTACAGCATAGATTGTCTGATGATGGCTTCTGCTTGACATTATGCACATCCCTCTTCTTATAAATTCTAGTTTTGTGTGTGCAAGCTTTGTAACGGATTTTAGATGGCTTGTTTCCTCCATATGGATTGATGGATTTATGGGATCAGTCTTGTGCTTTTTCACTTCCCATTTGTACTTTATTTCTGTATCCAAGGACCATCTTGAGAGGATGCACACAGAAAAAGGATTTGTAGAAGATGCCAGGATGCTGACATGATTTGTAAAGACTTAGGTTTCAGCCTGTGTGATGTGCATGTACACTTCTCTACTGGCAGTAGCATGAGTTTCCAGCTTTCTGCCTAGCTATTCTAAAGATAAAATGCTCTCCTTGTAAAGCCAGACTCTGAAAATACGTGCCTTTCAGCTTTTCATGGATGTGGACGGTTTGACTCAGTAGATGAGAAGTTTTCCAGAGATAAATTTAATGATTAAATCATCCAGCTTTTCCTCTCTTTGCAAAACATCCAAGGTTCACCAGAAGGTCCTTATAGAAGGCCAGACAGGGTGGGCTCTGTGTGGCACCATGGGTGAGAGATGAGGGGCAAGATGCTGGGCCTGGGGGAGAGGAAGGGCTAGATGGGTGGTTGTGAGTCACAGCAGTGTCAATACCTGCCTCACAAAGCTGTTGGACTCTTCTAGAAATCATTATGCTGCTTTATAAACAAGTTCTTGCTTACACTGCTTTACATGGTACACTTATGAATTGGACTTTGGGGCTGGAGGGGTGAGAGAGATGTAAGTGGTGATTATTGCACTTGGTTCTTTGAAACTAGAGCTGCATAGATGGTAATTTCCAAACTTTAGAGGGTAATGCAAAAAGATTCCCCTGGTAAGCTGGGGCTGCAGGCAGGCAGATGTTTTAGTTATGCTTCCATAACTTTGCACTGTGTTCTGTCTGGATCTGGAGTGCTGATCACAACAGTCTGTTGCTACACCACTCACCTTTTTGCTCTTGTTTCTAGGTACTAGAAAATAAAATGTGGTCAAGGGGATGCTAAAAATGGTACACTTTAGGCAGCGTACAATTAGTGACAGTGGAAGTTAGGTGAGAACATACAGATGAGGAATATAGGTGTCCACTTCCCTGCCCTGTTCTCTGCTCTTTTCCCTTCCTCTTACCTCATTGTCTGCTCCCCACTAATATTCTTTATCATCTATCTGCCTTTTGTTTGTGCTGCTTATTGGGTCTCTCTCAAAACTGTCATTATTCCTTATTCTTCTATTTTACCACATGCTTTGAGAGCTTATACTGTGGGTAATACTTGTCAGGGTGTCAGGGCTTGTGCCATGTGCTCTTGCAAAAGGCCCAGTGTTTACAACTGTTCTACAGCATCCAGCAGGCTTCTGGGCACTGTCCACAACAATAGCAGTGATGTTCCCTCCTAGTGACTAAGCAGAATGTGTTTGGAGATGATACAGACTGGCAGTTACACTAATTACTGGCTTTGCTAATGTCAATGTTGAGTAAAATTTCAAAAGACTGCAATACTGCTAATGTTCAAAAAGTACCAGAAGGATGGGTTGGGTGGAGAAAGTCCTGACATTGTGTGGGGCCAAGAAACAGAAAAGCTGATAGAGCATCTTGTTACCAGAGAACCCAGAAAATAGACATTTAACTCCAGTTAGTATGTGATTTCTGAAATCTCATCACATCTGATTTTAGACTGTTTTTGAAAGACAAAGAAGGAAACATTTGATTTTACATCTTAATGACCAGAGTGTAGATCCCACCTGGGACTGCATCCTGCAAGGTGGTGAACAGGTGAAGTTTGGTGACTCTGGCAGTGCAGGTAGGGGCTGGATGGGCCACTCCTGATTTTGTCTGCACACAGCTGTGAGCTGGGTAACGTCTAAATAACTGGCAATGTCCAGTCATTGATTTTTCCACTGAAACAACAGCTTAATTAGTGTATATATTGCAAGTGCAAAAATACACGGAAGTGAGGTTACTCCAGAGCTGATAGAAACTCTGCCAACCAAGCTTTCAGATACTTGCAGCATATCTGAAGTTCCCTAAGAAGGAGGAAGAAGGAATATAATGGTTTAAACTTGGAAATTAAATCCTGTGGAATGGGAAAGCAGCCATGTATATAAATATTCTTTTATCTGTAAGGCAGGCTTGGCTGTCCCAGGAATTCTCTTCAGCTGAATTCCACCCCTCACTCTTCTGCTTCCTGGCCTCCTTAAAGCTTCAGTATCATATTCACAGCCAGTGAGAAGCCAAGTTCCTAAGGCCATTGGGCCTCCCCTTTTCAAAAAGGATATTGTTTGTGTTGCTGTCTTTATTTGTTTTTTTTTTCTGAACATCTCTGATGGCTTTTTATGACAGGACCTGGGGGGACAACCCCCCCAAAACCATACAAAATGCTGAGCTGTCATCTCTTCTATAACTGTGTGACCTTAACAATGAGCTTTGAGGTGGGGTGATTTTTGAGTTAGGATTATATCAGGTGGGCTGTCTCAATCATACCTTTTACTGTATCATGGTCAAGAGCTACAGGTTATCAGAGGGAACCTCATTTCTTTAAAAGTGAGCAACAATGGGTCTTCTTAATTTCGACTCATAAGCAGAAAGAAGCTCTTTCAGTACTGTTTAAAAATGGCATTTAAACCCAGTTGGCTTTTCAGACAAATCCCTTCATGTCAGAAATCTGAAGTTCAAACCAAACCCCATTGTTTTCAGTGAGATGTTTCTCTTTTGTAGGGCTTCATGGTGTAACAGGAGGAACTGTTACACTCTTGAAGTGTAACTCTGTTGAGGGTATATTATAATTTATTAATAAGAACAGTTGACATCTAATCTGGCAGTGCTTTTGTAAACTCCAGCAACTACATATTGCAATTTGTTAAACTTCTGGTGATACAGTCAAAGAGCAGAATCAGTGCTGTGCTGGAGAGCTGCTTCTGCCTGATACTCTCAATATTTCCTTATATCTCCAAGGTACTGTCTGGAAGCTGCAAAGGGAGCAGCTAGAACTGAACTTGTAAGAGCTAGTGTAACAGCACAAGATTGGACAGGGGAGCAGTCCTGCGTTTAAGAAGCTAATACTTACCATTTTTGGAGAGTAAGAGTTCAAAGTAATGAATACTGTTCTCTGCTGTTTGCCTTGAAGGTGTAAGACAGCTCTTTTATAGTCTGAAATTCAAATATCAGCTGTCATCACATTTCTCTGCCTACACGTCTGCAGTGATCTTAGTTGCATTTTGAGAAACTGAAATTAAAAGAGTGTATTTTGATCGGGGAGGAGTTTATAAAGGGCTGCATATCTTTTGGGGGGTTGGAAATGGTTTGTTAAATGTTTTGTAAAGTTGTTAAATGTGACCTTAAAGAATATCTTTGATTTTGACCTTACTCTTTTGATTCAGACTTAACTCTTTTAAAAAATACCCTGCTTGTTCTAACAGTATTTAGTGAGAGCTGAACTTGCATTTCAAAAAAGTCTGAGTGGCTCTAGTTAGAAAATTGACAAATAAAATCTTATAACTTTAAATAAAGCATTAATCTGTTACTTTCTTTTTACTGTCCAGACAGGACTGGTTCTTGCTTCTTAAATTTCATAGGAAGTTGTTTAAATACATCTTAGTAACTTATTCTTTCTTTACTTAACATAAATATTTTTAAGGTGCATTATTTCTTAAAGCAAATATTGTATTTGCACACGGAATATCTCACAGGTCATATACTATTACTAGGTATTTGATATGCCATGACATCTTTGCTCTGTGTATTTGTGAGGGCTGCCTGCCTTTAGAATACAAGGGACACCAAATGTTTTGACCTTTAAATAAAATAGTGAGTTAGAAGCAGTTGGTCTCTTGTGGAAAATGTTTTGCAACCACCTTTCATATAACTTCAGAAATCAGTATGCCAGTGTGTCAACAAGAAATCTGTTTTCACTCAGTGCAGTTATACATATTTTTTCTCTTTACAGAAAAGATGAGTGCGAAGTAATACTTTGAAAGGTATTTAAAGCCCAGATAACATGTAGAACGATAGAAAAATAGGGCTGGTTGGCACCTCAAGGGGCATTTCAATCCATCCTTTGCCTCAAGGTGTGGCCAACTATAAGATTGGTATATTTCACAAACGTGATCACATTTCCTCCTGCAGATTCTCATCATCTCTATTCTGGAGGAAAGTTTCTCTGTATCTCAACAGGTCATGCTTCTAAACCTTTGACCATTCTTTGACCATTCTTTATATGCTTTCTGACTGTTCCTATTTGCAATACCACGTCCAAAGCTAGACACAGCATTCCAAACAGAAGTGTATGGGGAAAGCAGAAGGATAACACCAGGTGCCTTGCACAGAAAGCTTTCCTTGTCCAGGCAGTGTCATGTGCATTTGGGATTTTATTGTGATGTATCAGTATGGACTCTTGGTCAGCTTGTGATTTATGCTTTTCCGCAGAACTGCTGTTGAATCAATCATTCCTTATTTTGTATTTTGAAGTTGATTACCTCAGCTATGCTAGTGTTTGTCTTCATCCCCTTTGAGTTGTATTCTGTCTGTATCAGCTGCCTCTTATGAATTTTGCATTAGAGTGCTTAAATAAAATGCACAGACAGCCCTTGGAGCAAGAACAAGGATTTGACTCTGGAGAGTATCCTGATCACAGAGCTATTTAGACTTTCTCTTGCTTGTCCATATATTCCTGACTGCACGCTTGCACAACTTCATTGGTAGGATGCGGAAGAATCTTACTCTGCTTTTGCCCATAGCTTGTTTTTTAGGGAATAGAGAGCTGTGTTCAAATCTCCTCAAGCTGAGACCACACAGGTCATGCACCTCCTTGGGCAAACACAAGTGCTGCACTATTGTAAGGGAAGCAGATGCAGTCTCTGCTCAATTCAGTTGTGGATGCTGACTTCCAACAAAATGGACAAGCAAGTATCCCAAAGATGCTTCATTACTAAGGGTCTAATTAAAACAAGTAGATGGGAAGTGAAAAGGGATTGGCCACGCTCCTGACTGTGGAAAAGTCTGTTCATGCCATATTACACACCAAGGTGTCCTTATAGGGCAGAACCAACCACAGACATCAAACCAAATCAATCATGAGCTGTGTATCCTTATGAAATCAGACTTCTTTGGGTTCAGCACTCCTAGAACTGCTGGTTAATGAAAAACACTACCTTCGTTTTGGTATCTACTCATTCCCACATTACAACATTTAGAGCTCAGGCAAGGATTGAGCCCAGAGAGTTTCTGGGATTCTTCTGACTAGATGTGAGTATCTACAGTGTAGGACAGCTACCTCTGAAATGGCTTAGCTTCAATTGAAAGCAAATGGAAATGAAAAGGTGACTTTAGAATGTCATCCATCTCATCTTAAATTAAACATTTTAAATAGGACAGATGAATTGCAGACCCTAATTTTGGCTATGGACTTAAGAAAGCAGATGAAATGAATGTGTTGGATGTAGATGTCTACCTCATAGACATCTGGAGCCAGGTAAATTGAATCTCACCCTTAGAGCTCTGCCTTTGAGGGCAACTCTTCACTATTTGGTCTCACAAGAACGCCATAGCCACCTTCCCTACTTCTACCTTTTATGGTTCTCTAGATTTCTTTAGAAGCCTGTTAGTCAATCTGCATTTTTTCCTTATATTTCAACCAATTACTAATTAAGATATCCTAATTTGTCCATATATTTGAGATTCACAGCTGGGAACCTGAATGTATTTCCCTTCTATTCCACGGTTATTCTTAGGATTTGGTGTCTCTTTTATGCTAAATTCAGAAAGTTTTTGAAGAGTGAGATCTAAAAGAGACCTTGGAATACCAGATCTCTGCAGCATGTGGGATGAAGCACACCTATCAACAGAAGTACCTTGCAAGGAAAACCTTCACATGCCATTCACCAATAAGAACAATCAGGGGCTATTTTAAGGCAGGAGATAGAATCTTCCAGCTGAAGCAAATCTGACAGTTACAAACACAGGATTTGTCCACTACTTTTAAATTCAAAACAGCGTGAATTTGGCACCCAAAAAACCCTCTGTAAACTCAATTTAAGTAGATAATTTTTTTTCCATAACTCACACACTATCTCCCTTTTGCTATATATCAGCAGAAGTTGGAGAGATTTCAACATCTGATGCTTTGAATCTCTTCTATGTTTCTAATTTCTTCTTTTCTTCCAGCTGGCCATTGCCTACCAGTATTTATTTAGCTACTGTGTATTTACAAGTTGATAGGTCACTTTTGATGGTAGTCTGTTAAAAACATACTACTGAATTTCTCTGCCCTCTGAGTCCAGCACTGTCTTGCTTTCAAATCCTGACTTGAAAACATCTGCAGAAGTCATTGTGTGGTATAGAAACCAAACCTGTTTTTTTGCTGAATCAGGCCCTAGGACAGTTTGGGAGCAGGGGTTTGGATTCAGCTTGCTTTCATTAATTGGGTTAGTCACTGTGATTGTGATTCATTTCATTCTGTGCACCCCACTGCTGCCCAGTAAGTGACAGCTGAGCCCTGTATTACCTCACAGCTAGGAAAGCAGCATCCCTCTCATGTTTAGCAGCCTGAGGATTGTACTTTTTTTGGACACGTGGCTTCTACTGAAGTTCAAATGCTTTGGAAAAACCTTTTTTTTTTTTTTTTTTTTCTAAACTACTTGTAGAATTGCAGATAGGACACAGCACAGTAAACAATAGGAACTGTTTAAAAAGAAGAACTTTTAATTTATGAATGGAAGGAATTTTCTTGTTCTGATTTTTAATAATCTGTTGGCTTTTTCAATTGGTTATAAAATGATGCCTGTGGATGTTTCTTGATTAATTTACTTATAAGTGGTAGGTCTGAGAAGCTAAATTTAACTGCTTTTTTTATTTTTGAAATATTTCTCAAGTGCTGGTATCACTTCCATATAGTATGTTAATATATATCACATCAGAAGACATTTCAAGTGAAGCAGTAATTTCAGTTATTCCGTTGAACTTTACCACAAATGCCAGGGAAATTCAGAAGTTAGCAGGTTGTAAATTTAAGAAAACCCCAATACGGACTGAAAGAAAATAGTATCCACATTTCTTTTTACAAAAGTGTGTCTTCCATGTTTAAAATTATGTATCAGAAAACCCAGATATACTTTTCCCTGTTTATCTGAAAAAATGCTGTAGAGGTTGCTGTGAAGCCACTGAGCCAAGAAAAGGTATTTTCAGGTAGAGAATAGAGAAAGTACTTGGTATTTGAAAGTGTTGAGTTCTTCTGTCTGTTTGATAGCTGAACATCCAGGTGGCCAAAAATGATTGAAATGTAGTGAACTATAGCTGAACACTGGTGTACATTTGTGTTTATTTAGGCATGGATTTTTTTTAGCTACTTTGTGGTGTTTATATGAACATATGGTGCAGAATTTACTGAGTGTTCTTGTCTAAAATTTGGTCTGAGTTATAGATTCAGAATTTCTTGATAACACAGATATTCTGTATAAAAGAAGCTTTTATTTGGAGAAAGACAGGTTTTTAACTACTAGTATGAATGGTCAGATTTGTTCTGCATAAACAGGAATGCTAATAACTGTAGAATTAGGTTGTGATCACACTGACCCTTGTGCCCCAACTTAACTTTCAGACAGGACCTATTTCTTAACTCTGTAGGACCAGTTATTTATAAGTGAGGTATTAATGAACTGAAAGGAAGATGAGTTAAAATAATGCCTTTGCTTAGACTTTGTATTTTTGCCTAATAACACTTAAAAGAATTTAAAAAAAACCCCCCATCTGGTTTATCCTCCAGTCCCCCAAGCTGCTGAGCCAGCACAGCTGCAGGGCTGGGAGATGTCAGCTCTGCTGCTTTGCCTTCAGCTTTGTCATTTCCTTCAACTATAGGCTACCTGTGTATTTTAAAATAGAATACATACTTCTTTTTTTTTTTTTTTCTAATTTGATCTGTTACCAAAACATAATTTGAATTGTCATCATCTACGGGATTGACTATTTGTGGTTTCAATTCCATGTGCTATGATCTGATGAGTGACAGCAGTCTGTAAGATTCCCCAGCAAAGCAGCAAGTGTGACCTGACCATTGCTGCTGTTTATGCCACATGTAAGAAAAAGACCTCGCACCAAAACATGTCTTTTTTCCTAGCTGTAAGAAAGGGAATTGATTCAGCTGAGTTACAGACTTGTGCACTTAAAAGGCCCCGTATCAGATGTGCATTGACTTCACTGAGTTTCTTGAAAGCAAGTGACTGTTAGAGAAACACAGCAATTAAAACTATGACCACACCAGTGGCAATTTTCTGAATGCCTACCTAGCCATCTTATTTTTAAGCAGTGCTATATTTAGAGGGACACTTCATTCTTGCAGAAGAGAAATAAATCTATCAGGACTAGGACTATTATGTAGGACCATTAAATATTCACAGATTTTGTACTACTTGGTTGCTAATATTAGCCCAGGATTCATTAGGAGATACATTCTACTATTGGTTAGAATGTTGGGGTTTTTTTTCTCTTGGATTGCTGGAAGTCATCTTTGATCTGCATTTTATTGAAAAATAAAACTGCTGTCCCTGCCTCCCCTCTAGAATGCTGGTACAAAGTACTAGAGGAGCAGTATCTTAACATGTTGGTGTGTGTTACACCCCCAAGTGAGTCTGATGGTCTTTTCAGAAGCAAAACCCACACTCGTGGAATCATTTGCTGCTCCAAATACAAATAAATTATAATATTTTAAATGTCATAATAAAATTGCTGGCTTCTGACTAAAACTAACTTCCTTCTGAGCATTTTTTTTTTTCCTGTAAGTATCAGACCCAGATTTCTAGAGGGTTTAGTAAGCTTTGATTTTTTTCACAAGGTAATTTTCAGGCAGTCTCAGTGGCTGGTTTAAGAAATACCCAGTGGATTACAGTGAGTGCTACTGGTTTGTGCTGCTGGCTTGAATGCCTGTGTTACTGGGAAATGGAATACTGAAAGGTCTCTTTTCCCAGTGCTGTATGTAAAGAAGATGCACTTCTAATAGATGTTTCTCTCTGTAGAAAATGAAGATGGAGCTTCAATAGAGATCTGAGCTGATTATGGAATTATCCTGAATAAAAGATATTATGGAGGGTATCTTTGTTTTAAAGAAGAATGGTTTGGTTTTGGTTTTTGTTTGTTTTTTTTTTTTCATTCAAGAAATGATCTGTTTCTTCCAGTGCTCCAAATAGATTTTGAATTATATAAGTATTAGTTTAAATTTTTAATTTTACTTACATTTAGGTTATACAGGAGATATAAGATAGGATTTTGATATTATTTTAGATACTATAAGATAGGATTTTGCAATTTTTGCAATTTTATATCCATTTGAGATGTGAAAGTGTTCTGGGACATCACCATTTAAGTCTGTGAGTCCTATAGATTTTAATCCAGGTTAATTTTAAATTATGCTCTTTCACCAGCTCATTTTTTTACAGATGGAGCTTGTAAGAAAATATTTGCAATAACCCATATGACTAGCACTATATTACTCTTTTTGTGATGCTTTCCTGAAACTTTTCTTTTTTTTTTTCCCCTGTAATAAAGTGATTGAACCTGATTTTGGTTTAACTTGCATTCTTTTATTCTGTTATAAGTCTACTGATGTCATTAGATCAGTTCTGATTTGATCTTATTCTCAAAGAGAAAAAAACCCAGGGCCATTATTCCTCATTTCTGTCAAAGCCCATAATGGGCAGGCAGGGGTGAGAGACTGCAGCCAGCCTCAGCAATCCCAGCAGGGAATCTGCAGCCTCGGCTGCCCTGGCTGCCTGGGCAAGAGCAGAGGGCACGGCATCTGAAGAGAGGGGTAGTGCCCATCCTGGGAAAAACAAGCACCCATCCTGTCAGGTGGGAATTCTTTTGTTCCATAAGACCTCACTGCATAGAGAGGAGGCTCACAGAATCACAGAATCACAGATATTAGGGGCTGGAAGGGACCTAGAAGATCATCTAGTCCAACCCCCCTGCCTGAGCAGGATCACCTAGACCAAGTCTCTCAGGAACAGATCCAGGCGGCTCTTAAGTGTCTCCAGAGATGGAGACTCCACAACCCCCCTGGGCAGCCCCTTCCAGAGCTCTGGCACCCTCACTGAGAAAAAGTT